>JAOUQZ010044993.1:0-10866 GCA_028564935.1 Neosilurus hyrtlii | reverse complement strand
ATGAAGATTCGAAACATACAGAAGCAAGTCATCAGCATAAAGTGAAACTTTTGCAACCAGGCCGTGACGCCGTATTCTCACAATCGATGAATTGGAACAAAGAGCGATCGCAAAAGGTTCAATAGCCAATGCAAATAAGAGTAGGCTTAGCGGGCACCCCGTCTTGTTGAACGATAAAGAGGGAAGTAATTTGACCGTGTATTGTTGGTCCTAACTGAAGCTTGTGAATTAGAATAGAGCAACTTTATACAGGGTAAGAAAACGTCCCAAAGGCCAAATTTTTTGATAGCAGGCTTTTTCTTAAGATTTTCTTCTGAGTGCTATCAATCACACTCCTGACATTACCATGGAGAGCTCTTCACACTCCAAGAAAAGCTCCCTGAGAGATGCTTTGGGGTGTCATTTTTTTAATGACATATGACTACTAATGTCTGTTAAGAAGGTAATGTACGATTTGTCTACTTGCAGTATTTTGATCTGCCTTTTATTGTTATCTTTTTTTGTTTTAATTTTAACTATTTTATTTCAGGTGGGGGTTGTTAAAATACTGTAGCCCTTTCCTCCAGTGTGCACTCTAGCTGCTTCTGGTTTCTTACCTCTTCTCCATATGTCACCCATAGCATGTCCACTGTCCTGTTTGCTTGGTGGTGGTTCCTTTTATCATTAGTATGTTGTGTCACTGTCTTAACCTTCACGTCATTTTGCTGTCAAAACATTTGGCACCACGACCAGAATGTTTACAAGCTGATTTAAAATTTTTAGCATGTTTCGCACAAATTTTACACCACACTTTCTTAACATAACGAGTGCCTTTCGCGGAAAACTGCATATATCCAAAAACACCGCCCAAAGGCCATTGTAGAAAGGTTTCCAATTTTACAGTTTTCTTGGTTGAAAAGCATGTTTCCCATGTTTCCTCTTCGTCATCCATCTTGGCCACTGAACGAAACCAGCGGTCAAAGGCGATCTCTGATTGGCTGATCTCCCCAAAGGAACCAATCATAATACGCATTATATATGGCTACAAGTAAACATCGAGAAAAACGGCAGATCGCGTATAAACGACACCAGTGTCAATATGGAGTGTCAATTTTTACACTACGGGGTGCTGTTTTTACCAAAATCATTGGAGCGCAATTACTAATGCTTGAAAATTGCAATTTACGAGCGCGATCGCACCCGCTTTAACAAAAAGCCTGTGATAATGTAGAACAGATATGACCATTCCACACGGTTAAAAGCCTTTTCCGCATCCAGTGAAATGACCGCTTCCTGGCTACTATTAGATCAATTGTTATAAATAATGTTAAAAAGCCGCCTGACGTTAGAAAAGGAGTGTCTGTTCTGAATAAACCCGGTCTGATCTGGGTCCACCACCGTGGACATAGCAGTCTCAAGACACAAGGCCAGAACTTTGGATAATAGTTTAAAATCAACATTCAAAAGACTTATAGGGCGATATGAGGAGCAGGAAAGCGGATCCTTACCCTTCATCAACAGAAGCGAGATTATAGCCTGATTCGAGGTTTGGGGAAGAGCTCAATCAGCAAAAGCCTCATTATACATATCCAATAATAACAGTGCAAGTTGTTCCCAGAATTTCTTGTAAAACTCAGAGGGGTAGCCGTCAGGTCCTGGACATTTCCCCCCCTGAAGAGACCGCACAGCTACACTAAGCTCTGGTAACGTTTCCCCAGATTGTTAGCAGTTTCTGGACCAACAACAGGCACATTAAGATTGGCAAAAAAGTCAGCATCTGTTGACATAGATTCAGATTATGACCTATGAAAATTTTAGAAGGCAAGATTAATTTGAGATGGATCTGTTGTTACACCTAATTGGGAGATTTGATGCGAAACAGCTATCTGACGAATTTGATGTGCAAGGAGTTTGCTAGCCTTATCACCTTGCTCAAAAAATTGTGCCCCAACTTGCAACATGAGTTCAGTTGCACGATGGGTCATAAGTACATCAAATTCAGCTAGCAATGAAAGGCGCTCCTTATATAGATTTGTCGAGGGAGTGACTGCATACATGTTATCGTGTTGCAAAATTTGTTGCCTCAGAGTGAGCAGTTTCTCTTGCCTTAAATTATTTTCATAATGAACATAAGAAATAATGTCTCCCCTAATAAAAGCCTTCAGTGACTCCCAAAGAAGAGAAGCTGATGTCTCTGGTATTCTGTTAGTAGATAGAAAGAAGCTAATCTGTTTTGATATAAAGTCAGTGAAGCAGAGGAGACATGTGTTTAGAAGCCAAAGTGGACGTTTAGATGATGGGGCAAATAATGTAATATTCATTAGATGCAGAGCATGGTCAGAGAGAACAATGGCCTCATAGCTACACAAAGCTAAGGATGGCAGTAATCTATTGTCAATTAGAAAGAGATCAATACGGCTATATGTATGATGCACAGCTGAAAAGAAAGAGTACTCTCTTTTCAGAGGATTAAGAAAACGCCACGCATCAGATACTGAAAATTCCTGCATAAAGGACCGAACGATTTGAGCTGACCATGAAAGTGGAGCTGGCTTTGATGAAGATCAGTCTAGTTCAGAGTTCAACCAGCAATTAAAATCACCACCTAGTATCAAATAATGCGATGACATCTGGGAGGAGAGAAAAAAAGCGCCAAAAGAAGGCCTCGTCATCATAATTGGGTGCATAAACGTTAGCTAACATAATACGAACACTTTTAATTACAACAGTAACAATAATATATCTGCCTTTGGGGTCCGGTATAATCTGGTCGTAAACAAAAGGAACCGATTTGTGCAGAAGAATGGCTGTTCCTCTAGCCCTACCAGAAAAAGATGAATGGTATATGTGGCCTACCCAGCCCTTCTTTAGTTTTTGATGTTCTAAGTTCTTGAGATGAGTCTCCTGTAAAAAGATGACCGGGGCTCCCAGCTGGTGGAGATGATGCAGATCTTTACTGCGTTTGACAGGGTTGTTAATCCCCTTGCAGTTAAAACTGCTAAACTGGAGATCCTGTTCTAACAATGGAGACATGACAAGTTAAAACTTGTAACAGAAATTGTAATGAGTAGTCTGGGCATATAGATGAAACAAAAAGAGTGATAATATAAAATGAGCAAATAGAAGGAACGTCTAGAGGTAAACACAAAAAAATAAAAACAAAAAAACACCAAGAACACCCTGAACATTTCGCGGAAGCACCCCCCCAAACTGGGAGCGCAAAACCCACCCCACCCCATAAAGCCCATAACCTGGCCTAGAACGGCTCTTGAAGAAGCAAAGTCAGCTAACAAAGAAAGAAAGCCTTACTCCTCTATAAGGAATTCTATAAGCATAAATCTATCTGCACCTTAACAATACCTGAACCAGAAAAGTAAAGTCAATAGATAAATAACTAATAAAAAAAAAAAAAAGACACCTTATCAGTATAAAAGAAACTGCATTACAAAAGGTTTTACTATCGCCCAACAACAGTCATGACTAGTAAACCACCTTATTCGTACCGGGACTGCACTGTAGTATTACAGTACTGACTATAACAACAAATAAACGTGTTTGTTTTATCCAAATAATAAACAAATACAGTAAAATTAAAAAATAATACACACACACATATATATATATACATATACATACACATACACATACACATACACACACACACACACACACACACACACACACACACAAACACACACACACACACACACATAACATAAATAAAGTTGCTGCCAGTATCATATCAGTCCCCAGTTTATGTACTCATCCCAAGCTCGTACATTCTTGAGTAAACGTTCAAACAGAACTCGGAGCCACAACGTTTTTAATATTTTTTCCTAATAAAGTCCATGGCGGTTGAGGGTTCTTCAAATCTGTGCACCTGTCCTCCAGGAAGAGTGATTCGCAGTGTGGCTGGATAAAAAAGCCCAAATTTAACACATGGACAGGAGTGCAGTTCCTTCTTGACTTTGGCAAAGGCAACCCGTTTTTTTGCCACTGAGGGAGTGTAATCCGGAAAGACCGAGACTCATTTTACTTTGTAATAGAGAGGAGCGGCTGCTCCAGCTCTACACAGAATTTCGTTACGTTGTTGGAACATGCTAACACGGATGACGAAGGCTCGGGGGGATTCCCCATCACCGGCCTTTGGGCGAAGGCTCCGGTGAGCGCGGACCAACACGGGTTTACTGTCCAAGCCGAGCAAGTCTTGCAGTAAAGTGGCCACAAAATAAGTCGGACGGGGTCTAGACCATCCTTCCAAGTCCTCACATTTCTTGGATAACAAGTCAGTCAAGGTAGTTAGCGCAGCAACCGCTGCCTCCAGGTTAATTAGCTTGTCACCATAGTCATTAGCAGATCGCTCAAGGTCCGCAATAGTCTTATCGTGTGACGTTACTTTAGCTTCAAGCGGGCCAAGAGCAGCTGTAATCTCCCTCTTAACTGTCTCAGATATGATCTGCTCAAACCTACTTACAATATCTGACCGCATGCCCTCCATCATCACTTCCATGCACGTCAGCAACCGCTCATTAGCATTAGGCTCGAGAACAGGCCCAGGCTCAGGTGAGACGCGAGGCCTGCTTCGACCAAATTTAGCAGTGTCAGATTTTCCTCGGTTTGCCATGGTTTCACGACGTCACTGCAATGAGTTGGGCTAGGGTATCGTTCGGATGTTGCTAATAATTGTTAGTGTCAAAAAAATAAAGTAATAAAAGATGCAAAAACAAGTTAAAAAAGTCACATTCCTTCGGAGCTCCTACAGACACGTCTTACATGCTCAACGTCCAACAGCGCCCCTGCCACACTGTATTTCTGAAACTACATGCTTGCTCCAGTACATGAGTGTCATATGCAACGGGTGCAAAGGGTGCAACGATAAGGGGTGTGATGATAATAGTAAATATCATTATATTTTTTATTTCTCTTGAAATCATATATAATTATCTGTTTTTCAATGCTTGATATCAGACTTTTCCACCTTTCTATGGAACTGTGTTGCATTGCCAAGTTATCGAACATGCGCAAGATCGTTTCACCGATCAAACAGTCTTGTTCATGTTATTGTTACTGTAAACAGTCAAAGAAGCAAAACAAGATATAAAACAGGTCAATAAGGGAAACTAAGCCTGTGAGCTTGGGAAACCTTTATATTCAGCCAAGAAGAATTTAAATGTGTTTTTCAAGCTGTATACTAAATGATATTACTAAAAACATAATTTCTGGTGTTAAAATTGAGAGTATTACATTAATATATATTAATGTAATGTTTTGCCATTTACTGGTAAAAATGATCCTGAGCCTGAATTAACCTGAATTAAGGCCAGTTCTGACACAGAGTCAACTATTGGTATACACATAATTTGTTTAATAAAAAAATAAATAGTTTTAAGTGACAACTTACAACTTACGTTGTTGCTTCCTGAAACTATTCTTTATTAGGATTATACAAAGGCTGGAGCCGATCTCAGCCGTCTATGGGCAAAGGCAGGGTACATCAAAAAGACCATCGGGCCATCGCAGGGCTAACGCGCACACATTTAAACTTACATTCACACCTAGGGGCAATTTGTAACAATTAATTAGCCTAATGTGAATGTCTTTGGACCGTGGAAATCCATCTGTATTATATTTATTTACACATAGTGAGAAAGTGTTGAAATAGTAGTTGTACTTAATAAAATGGACCCAAAATGTTTGTTTATGTGTGTTACTTTATGTAAAGTGAGGTGTGTGTTGCCATGCTTTTTTTAATTACAGAATGAAGATAAAAAAGATATCACGGGTAAAAACTCCAGCTCCATACATCCCACCACTGAACCACACAACTCAAGGATATTTCCAGGTAGATACCTCTCTCCAAATAGACAACCATACAGTTTCAGAATATGCACACAAATGTCTTTTTGGTTTGTTTTCCAGTTTTGGCTGTCCAAGGATCATGTGCAACAAATTTACACAGAGGAAATTTCGACAATTGACATGGTAACAGAGATCAAACCCAAACAACAGCTTCAAGAACATATCCCAGCTATGATTTCCCAAGGTCACACACCTTACGTGGGTCCTTTAATGGAAGTCTGGGCACCCTGTCAGATGCCTGATACACACATCACAGCTAACAATCTTAGTAATAATCTTAACTTTCTGTCTGATGACTGTGAAGTTGAAGAAGCCCTGTTATGTTTGAGCATGCCCAAAACTGTTGAAAAATTTGTTTCACTGGATGACTTGGAGCCTAGTGATGATATTTGTAAGCCCTCTGAAGCATTAACTATTACACCACACCAGGGATGTTTTGCTCAGAATTACTGTACTTTAACTAACACAGCCATTGGCCTTATTCCTACATTTTGTCAAGTGCAGCATGTTCCCAGTCTAGTTTTAGGGATAAATGGTCATACTTCACCTGATCTATTAAATATGCAGATGGAAGAAAATACACCAGAATTGGATACTGTAACTCTTGAGAATTTGCAGCTGTCTTTGGAAGAATGACTATATATACATTCTGTGCGTCTGTTGTACCATGATTTTGTGCATGCTTGTTATTTGGTAGGTTTATACTTTATACCATGGAGTGTGCCGCCCTCTGCTTGTCTGACATCACATCATATGTGGTTTAGAAAATTAATGAATGAATGAGGTATAGTACGATATAGATAATTATTTGGTCAAGGGGGTATTATCCACTGAGGCTAATAAATCTTCATATCATAAAAAGTCAAAATGTATAACTTTTTGTATAATTGTATAATTCCTTCAATATATTTTCAAAGTAGACAGTCATGGTACAATGTTTCACATGTAGGTCATTCAGTAAACATTTAACTTAGTTGATGGCAATGATGTAATACCAAGAAATATTTGATGGCTTTCCACCAATCACTGATCAGAAACAAGAAAATCTTACTTACTTATTCATTTGCTGAACCGCTGAAGGAGACTTCTCAGATGATGCCTATCTCAGCCAACACTGGGCAATGGCGGGGTCCACCCTGAACAGTTCGTTAGACTGTCACACATTCACATTCACACCTAGGGTCAATCTGGAGCTGCCAGTTAGCCTGCATGTCTTTTGACTGTGGGAGGAAACTCACGCAAGCACAAGGAGAATATGCAAGCTCCACACAGAAATAGCCGAGCCCAGCAATTGAACCCAGGACCTTCTTGGTGTGAGGCAGACATGCTACTCTGCCGCACCACAAGAAAATTTCTTAAATGAATAATATATATATCAATTATTTGCTGAAGGCGAGGTGGACATCGCTAAATAGTCTCTGATCCAGAATGTTGAAGATACTATTCAACAATATCCACCAAGTCTGAGGTGAATAATTGTTTTAGTATATACTACAATTATATACTACTATATAATTAGATCTTTTATATTTGAATTTTATGTTTATAAACATATGTTTCAGTGACCTTGAACATATAAAGATTGTCCAGGCCATTGCTCGGCTCCTATGCGTGATAGCTTTCTGAAATTTTTCATGGGCACTCCCTATGACCTAAACCTGTGCGTGGGGTAGCTAATTTGCATATGTGACCTTTGACTTTGGCACAGTGACCTCGAATACATAAAGTTTGTCCGAGACATTGCTTGGCTCATATGCATGATAGCGTTCTGAAATTATGCATAGGCACTCCCTATGACCTAAATCTGTGTAGGGTGACTAATACAATGTTGGTAGTCCAAAACTCTTTGTATGGTGGTTGGCAATTGCTAAAATGCTTATTTCTAGTGTTGTATGTGTGTTGTGATATGTTAATTTTGAAATTTAGATAATTTGGAGCTTGGTTATTTATTATTCTATACAAATGGTTAAGGTTGATCTGCTGCACTCTGAATTCCACTAGTAGTTTCACTGGTGGCTGGGCGGTCGGGCGGTCGGCGTGACAATAAGTTTGTGGGCTCATGTACATGCCAGCTTTCTGAACTTTTGCATAGGCACTTCGTATGACCTAAACCTCTGTGTGTGTCTGTGTGTTTGTGTGTGTGTGTGTGGGTTACACGCCATAACAGCATCTCTTGAAACTAAAATGCTTTTTTTCTAAAAAAAAGAGCAAAATAAGTGGATCGTAAGTAATTAATAATAATATATATATATATATATTATAGTATACTTATATTCTTGTTATCCACAGAAGCTAAGGATTTGAAAGGAGATGAAAGCAGAATTCTATAATTGTTTGAATATTCATTAAAATGATCAAAGTAGACATTACTGTGTTCTGTGTGCCAGTCGGGTAATAATCATTCAGCTTATCAAATTGGCAGTGATGAAATACCAAGAATTATTTGATGGCTTTTCCCACCAACCAGAAAAGAAGAAATCTCTTGAATGAACAATGTCCAGTTGCCAGATCGCATCATTGCAATGTAGTATATTCTACATTATGTTGGGTTCCACAGGTATTATTACTTTATTAAAAGTAAAAAAAAATTAAAAGGCTAATAGCAAACAGTTTAAAAAATTACTTAACTTAAAATATTTTTTTAAACTTTAAAATAAATTTTCCTTTCTGAATGTAATGTGATCAGAAATAAAATAAATGCTATATAAATGTGCCCACTGTATGTCTGTGTAACCTGAGTTTCTGTGCAGACATGTAATTGAGATGTAATATCAGATTAGAATTTGCGTCTCTATCAGTTTGTATATCTGAATTTTTACAGAATAGAACTGTTGGATGTGCTGCTCCCTCTTAGACAGATCTGAATGCTATCTTGTATATTAATTTACACACACACACACACACACACACACACACACACACACACACACACACACACACACACACACACAACCTTTCATACTCACATTCATACATAAGGTGTTTCAGCCAATTAACCTAATGTGCATGTCTTTGGATTATGGGAGACACAAAGGAAATCCATGCAAGCACAGGTAGAATATGCAAACTCCTCTCTGAGCCCAGGAATCCAACCTAGAACCTTTATTTCTGTAATGTGAAAGTCCTAACCACTACGCCATGGTGCATTCACTAAACAAATTGTCTACACTACATTATCCTGTGTAAATGAGTGTATGAAAATGTGTATGCATGGTACACTGTGTATTCCTGCCTCACACACACTCATCCGAGGATAAAAGAAAAAAAAATCCCGAAAGTGAGTGAAAGAGAGGACAGATGATGAATACAAGTGATTTCACCCTTTGTTACTGAAGCTCTGAGGCATGTGTTAAAATTCCTTTGCTGCAAGCCCTGCAGTAGTGCTTGATTTGTTCTGCTAAAATCACATGACCAACTATGTCCAAAGATTGCTGCATAAAACCATATGGCTTTCTTTGGAAATTATTCAGAAGAATCTTAAATCCTGCTGTGGGATTTAAAGACCATTTGAGCAAATCGAGTTTTGAGTTTCTGTAACCCCAACACTAGTCTTGACCCTAGTCCTAACAAAAAATTTTACTGTACAATAGCCCTATCCTTAATACTTACCCCTTGCACTTGCTAATATCAAGTCTGTAGAGATATATTACATGACCAAAACGTTTGTGGACACCAACAGTAACACCCAGATGTGATTCTTCACCAAACTGTTGGAAGAACACACTTACACCAACAGGCATATTCAATGTCAGATCCGTGTTGTTGTACAATAGGGCCTAATATTAGGTTAAGTTATGTTATCTGAATGATGTGTTTATGCTAATACTACTATTAACATTACTACTCTCATGACATTAGTTACTCTGTCATTAGTGGAGAAATTTAAATTTTAAAATGTACCTCTTCCGAGTCTTTGGACACCCACGCTCTGTCTAACTAGAGAAGACAAGGTTGAACTTCTTCTTCATCTTCATCTTCTTCCGCTTGTTCTGGGGTTGGGTTGCGGAGGCAGCAGCCTAATCGGTGAGGTCCAGACGTCCCTCTTCCAAGCCACTTCCACCAACCTGGATGACTGAACTTCTCACCCTATTGCTAAGGGAGAGCCCTGCCACCCTGCGTAGGAAGCATATTTCAGCCACTTGTATTCGTATTCTGGTTCTTTCGGTCACTACCCAAAGCTCGTGGCCATAGGTCAGAGACGTCTCAACCAAGACAGTCCTACAATATCCAGAGCCTTGATGTATTCAAGGGGTATCTCATCTACTCCCGAAGCCCGGCCACCAAGGTGCTTTTTAACTACCTCTGCGACCTCTGCCCCAGTGATGGGCAACTTATGGGGAAGTTGAACTTCTAATTATCTAATGAGATCCTAGCCTTCGAACTACTGGAAAGTTTCTGTCTATGTAAAAGTAAGGACAATCGTAATATTACTTTACTTTTGTGCAATTTCTGTAAGCTCTTAAATGTCTAGTAATAATAACATGAACTATACATATCTCACACAAAAGGTAATAACTTACTAGGACCAAGCCCACACTCGCGGACCGTGGACAGGCGGATTGAAAATCACTGTACCTTCTGTGCTGCTCACACACAAGTTAAAAAGGTCTTTGTGTGCTGCAAAACTGCTGCACACTCTCTCTCTTCACTAAAATTAAGAGTACGGTATACAGTGGCCCAGTGGTTACCACAGTCACCACACAACTAGACGGGTCTGCCTTTCTCTCAAGAGTTTGCATATTCTCCTTCTTGAATAGTTTCCTCCGGGATCTCTGGTTTCCTCCCACAGTCCAAAGACATGCACTTAGACCTGTTCAAAGTGTACCCCACCTCTCATCAGAAATTAGCTGAGATTACATTCAGATTCACCCACAACCCTCTTCTACTTGCCCAGAAGCAGTGATGCTCCTTAGTGGGCCTCATTGTTGTGAGGTGTAATTAGAGAAATGTAATGTCATTTTCTGAACCGCTTAATCCTAATTAGGGTCGCGGGGAGGCTGGCGCCCATCTCAGCCGACTCTGGGTGAG
>JAOUQZ010044992.1:0-10870 GCA_028564935.1 Neosilurus hyrtlii | reverse complement strand
TGAGAGTAAATTGCATTTATAGACTCCATTGTATTGGAAACTGTATTATTAAAAATTCTGATGGAGAGTGAATCTGATATAACAAAGCAGTTATTTTTAGTTTGAAATAAAATGATTTATTTAACTTCTGTTTTTTTTTTGACTCCGCACATTCACTTCAAACAAAGCAACCCCTGAAATAGAAAAAAAAAAAAACACACTAGAAATCATGAAGGAGTTTTCTTTTACTTGTAAATTACATATTATATTCAGGCACCAAGAAAAAACTTCCAAAAAATGAAAAAAAAAAAAAAAAAAAAAAATCACAAAAACAAGGTTGCCCGACCGGGCACTAAGGCTCCAGAAGATTTTTCAAGCCCTGTTGCTTTAAGAATAAACCAGGTGGCGCTCTGTGCAGTTGCAGTTTTGTCGTCATTTGCCTCATCTAGGGCTCCAAAGTGGCACATCGACAAGGTGCGCGACTATCAACCCAGAGATCGCAAGTTCGAATCCGGATTGATGCCACAGCCATCTGTGACCAAGAGTCCATGGGAGCTAACTGGCTGAACTCTCATGGGAGGAAGGGATGGCATACACTCACTTTCCTGTCACTCACATCGATCACCAGCCAATCATGGGTGTCTGTGAGCTCATTCCTACAAGGGGGCGGATAGCACTTTCCCTGCGAGTGTGTGGAGGCTGCCCTCAAATACGCATGCGCAACAGTTCGAAAAGAGGCGGGTGGCAGGATTGCATGACACGGAGGAGGTAAGTGCTTGCTTATGCCCCTCCCTGGTTGGTGGTGGTCATGAGAAAGAGAGGGCAAAAGCTGATGGGTGGGAATTGAATACGACTAAAATTTAGGGGAGAAAAATGGGGGGGGGGGGTCTCTGCCTCATTTAATTTTTTTTGCTTACATGTCTTACTGTGTAGAACATCCAGCACCATACATCAATAATGACTCAGCCTTCAATTAATACTGTATACACAACACACGCGCACACACACACACACGACCCAAATAAGTTTAACGCTGGCCTTAAAATGAACTTTTCTGAATCTTGCAGGAAGAGAAGATCATCAAAAGGAAGACAGGAATCTTTCCCCATCTCTCACATGCACGTTACGCCTTGGAGGCGAAGGCGCAGAGACGTAATGAGCACAAAAGTCGTTTCCTGTTCTGACAGAGAGACAGAGCGAGTGGGTTAGTTAGAGACCTACTATCCAATTAGGGCGGGGGCATATATGTGTGCATGATGTGTGTGTGAGTGTGTGTGGCTCCAATGCTTCTTGACTATGACAGAAGCGAATAATTTCCAGAAGCGTCAGTGATGATATCAGCGTCTCTGCCTGTGAGCTGCATCCACCTCAGCTGGTGCCGCGGTGTGGCTTAACATGTGCCACCAGCCAACACAAACACACACTCCTCCTCGCCGCACCGCTAACTACTAACTCCAGACTCATTCGACATATAATAAGCAACCACAGTCTGTGTGCATGTGTGAGTATGCATACAACATGGAATTGTGATTATTCCCAGCATTCACGGTTGCTCCATCAACTCTGGTCTAAAGCATATGACTGATATATGCTACAGTACTTCTTTTAGTAAACCTGGGTTCCTCTGTAGGTTCCTCTTTGGTTACATATAAAAAGTGATAAACTTCAACAAATAGCACAACTTGCCACACTCACCTAGAGTCAAATGGGATAAGCTCCAGCCTCCCCGAGCCCTAGTAAGAGTAAAAAAAGTTTGGTGAAAGAATGAATGCATATCAAGATCCTCATATCAACTGTGCGGCATAATGGTGGGCGTGTTATGGTTTGGGGCTGCTTCACTACCTCAGGGATGAGGTAGATTACAGCCATTGATTCATCTATGAATTCTGCTTTGAGAATCTTTCTGAAAGTTCAAGTTAAAGCGGAAATGGAGCGTTCAACAGGATAAAATTTTACTAAGCACAGGATTGGCTCATGATATTGAGTCAAATCCCAGATCTAAACCGAAGTGAAATTTTAAGGGAGGGGGGTTAAAAAGAGATTAGTACATACAAGAAAACCCTGAATGTCCTTCTACTGAAGAAAGAGTGGAAAGTTATTTCAGCGAGCCACTGCTATTTCCACTAAAGAGGGCAATGCTTTCTTCTGAGGCAGAGGCTGAATTTACTTTATCCACATTTTTATTGAATAAACGATTAGAAACAGGAATTTTATTCAATTTTTTCACCTTTATCTGTGATCTTTGTATTAAAGAAGGTGAAATGTTTTGAAATATGTTAAGAGGGAAAAACTATTTCCTTGGGATGTACTTTTTTGTGTGTTTTTTTTTTTGTTTGTTTGTTTTTTTACATGATTACCTCATCTTTTTGTTTTTAGCAATTAATTGTGGAGGTTAAAAAAAATACAGGAAAAGGAAGCAGGGGAACGAAGACCCGGGATGTGGAAGGCCGAACAATACACCGAGAGGATGTTAGAGCGGTAAGCATGGGTTTCATTCACACACACACACGGAATAACTTGTACTTTTTTATTTTTAAACCAAACCATCGTTCTTTAAAAAAAATCTGCAGTGAAAAACACGTTAGTAAAATATTTAATCATTGTCCTGAACACTGGAGAGAACTGGATCTGTATGTTACGCTGTGACGGATATGCATATGGATTAACCCTGATACAGTCAGAGAGAAGCACGCACACACACGCTCGATCCCTCCAAACCAAAGTTGTCTGCTATCGCAATATGCCATCTCTAAGGCATGAAAAATTATCATAAATATTCAGGACATCTGACAGCCATAAAACTGAAACACACACACACACACACACACACACACACACATACATAGTAAAATGGTGGTGTTGCAAAAATGCAGTCAAAAACAAAAAGAATAAAAAGCGGAGAGCAGAGTGTGAGGAGAATGAGCATATGTGTGTGTGTGTGTGTGTGTGTGTGTGTGTGTGTGTGTGTGTGTGTAAAAATGTAGCACCCAAGCACCATGGGTAGATGGGGTTTGGAGGGAAAGAAGATGCAAACACAAAGTCAAGTTAGTTATTTACAGAATGGAAAGGTCATCTAAGGAGAGAGAGAGAGAGAGAGAGAGAGGCAGTTGGATGGAATAAGAGAGTAAGAGAGATAGAGACAAGCGAGACAGAAAAAGAGCGATAAAGAAAGGGGGAGACAGGCAGACAGGCAAAGAGAGGAAATAAAAGAGAGAGAAAACAGAAGAACAAGAGAAAATAGAGAGAAAAACAGAGAGAGAGAGAAATAAAGAGCAAGTTCAAGTTGAAGTTCCTTTATTTGTACCCATATATGGGGTTGAGATTGCAGTAAGAAAAGAGAAAGAGAGACAAACAGAGAGATGAGGAGAAAGAGCAACAGGGAAGGGAAAAGAGAGGCAGAAAAATAGAGGGAAAGGGGGACAGAGAGGGAGAGAGACAGAGGGAAAGAGCCAGGGAGAGAGAGAGAGAGAGAGGGAGAGAGAGAGAGAGAGAGGGAGGGAGGGAGAGAGAGAGAGAGAGAGAGAAAGAGAGATGGGACAGTGTACATCTCAAAACCCTTATTTGTCATTTCCTCGCTTCTCATTTGAACCAGAAGTTCTTTTAAATTCTCTTATTTTTGCATTGAGGAGTAAGGATTAAGGGTCGAGAAGCGATGAGCAGCCTTCTCAGAAGAGCTGCACACTAACGTATAAACAACTCGCTCCTTATATGGCGTCAGACGCTTTTATGCAGCAGGTCGCTGTGCCCCCGCCATCAGCAGTGGACATCGTGCCACGTGACACCTTACAAGAAATGACGTCTCTCCTCTCTTAACAAATTTCCTCAATTTCTCGTCCTCACATCATTTCCCAGCGTCTCTCCATGTTTCCACAGTGGGAGGGACTAAGACACAAGAATGAGACGCAAGCGAGGATGCAAGCAAGTTGAGGGTTTTGGGGAGTAGTCGGATAGGACAAAAGGGAGGGGAGGAACAGGATGTGATGTCAGCACATTATCAGCCAATACATTCAGTCATCACAAAGTAAATGAGTGTTTCCTGTTGCTCGTCCACTCTCTTTCTCTCTCGCTCTCTCACACACACCTTACAGCATCACATCTCTTTCATTGTTAGCCCAGAGGAAAGCGTAAAGCAGGACCCATCTCCTGCTCCCTCTCTCTCTTTCTCTCTCTCTCTCTCTCTCTCTCTCTCTCTCACACACACACAAGGATGAGACAGCAGTTTCACACCCCTGAGTCAAGCCTGAAGCAGCAGTTGATCAGATGAGCAGCGTGTGACAGTCTCTCTCTCTCTCTCTCTCTCACACTCACTCACGTCTAAAGACAACACTGGGACAGCACATGACTGGTCATTCCTCGTACGCTGCCCCAGCCGCTGTATCCCGCCTAGTGTACTGATCACGACACTCAACTATGAACAAGTTCAGAGATATTTTCATTATTTAAAAAACTAAAACATTTCCATCAAAATCTTAGTCGGAATCTCGGCAAAAATTCAATCGATGAAGCTGTTTGTGGAAAAGCGGTGACTGGCGTCTCATTTCTGAGGGCTTCATCTTACTGACGGTGCTCATGTTCTAGTTTATCACCCTACACACTCCTCTTATATCAGTGATGCGTGTACGCCCCTCTGTGGAATGCTGAATTAGTGAGAGGACGTAAGAGACGTGGCCGACATGTAAACATGAAAATACTGTACACGTGTGTGTACGTATGTGTGTGTACTTATGCAAGCTCCTAATAATGTTTCTGTAACAGATTAACTCCCAGTACAGCTTTGTTTCTTCTTCCAAACAATGCACCCCCCCCCCTCTCTCTGACTCACTTTTTCCCCAGTCAGCATTTCCAGACCCTTAAACTGCGAGACAAGGGGTTCAGCGCTCTGAATTCTGGACACACACGCAGCATAGCGTTAGAGGTCGTTGCTGCTATTAGCGATGACATCATGTCCCCGAGCTAAAAGCGGCCGCAGAAACACTGAGACGTGTTCCCACTGCCCGGTATCTGTGGGTTGAGTTACTAAACTTGGAGAACACGAGTTCCATTATCTAACCGTTCAAGAACCGCGACTACACTCTTAACTTGTGCACTAAAAATAGCACATCTGATCAGATTTGGGGTTTACGCGGTTTGGGTTTCCTCTCAACGTGCTCATGGAAACTCATCGACGTATAAACAGGCGTGTAGTAAGTAAACAGAGAATAATAAAACGAGGACAGGATGGGTAAATGTCGTGCTTTGGTGTCTCAAACACTCCCTGTATGAACGGGTCTCTCATGTGCTGAAAAGATGACTGTTTGAAGTGGCACGTGATCGCATGTGCACATTTTCTGTTCACGTCTCGGCCGAGAATCTGCGCCGCACTGCGTTTTACAGAGCATTTGCTCGGCCAAATCAAATCAATCACCCCTGCGATGTGATAACACTGTTATACTGTAAACATCATTTCCTCTTGGAGATGCAGGCCAAATCCAGGACAAATATTACACAGTAACTGATTAAAGCTGGGGTTGGTAATTTTTTAGCTGCATACACAAACTGTTATATTGGTTGAATTGGTCTTTTACCCCAACAATAATTATTAACTTATGAAAAAGGTCTGAAATAAATTGGTCATCTGTGGCCACTGTAATCCTGTAAAAAAACACCGACCAATCACTGCCTTGCATGTGTGACCCTACTATGCACAAACCTGCAGTCAGGCCACGTGTGGAGGAGGACCTGGCTTTGGAAGGGACTCTGAGGGCAGGGGATGGTTTAGCTGGAGCCCTAAAGAGATGCTACTGTCAAATCTGGCAAGCTTTTCAGATTCCAAACCCCAGCTTTAAATGGATAAACTGCTAAAACAACCGAGATTTCAGTCTTGAAAGCTGCTTGGTGTTTGCCGACATACAAATTCAACCAATTCAATCATAGCAAGTCCAAGCAAAAATGCTAGCGATATAAACTGCCTCTACCAGAAAAAGACTCAGGAACAGTACTGTTTATCTGAGAAACAATGTTGAGCAACATTCCCAATTTAATGTCATAAGTCAGCATGTCTAAAGAAACAGTTAGCTTTCTATTTGATGAATCGTATTCAGGCTTCTGAAATTGATTTGGAAGAATTGGTACGAGGGGGTGTGGCCTATCAAACGACTCTCAGACTGACTCTTGCATCAGTCTGTCACCCTGACTGCAACTAAAATCACAGCTTGGAAGCCAAAACAGCGCTGGTAAGACAATGCAGGCACAACCAAAAGTCCCTTTATAGCCTCCCTTAGGACACACGCAATCAGTTCAATACAAAAAATACTGCTTAAATATTACAGGTTTTAAGACGAGTCTCATGGAAGTTTGATTTGATGAGCAAATAAAGCTGACGGTCCTGTAGAACACCAGCAGACTTTATTTAGGTCATTTGAGAATTGTATTTGACGATACATGATAAAGAAAATAATAATCATGGATGGAATGATAAGACTTAACCATGGCATGCAAATTGGGGCCGGACAGGCTGGTTTAGATTTTTTGGGAGATCTCAGAATGTACAAGTTCAACACGTCAGACCTTGAAGCGGACGTGATACAACAGCAGGAGTCAGTCATGAACAGAAATTGCGTCTCAACAATTCTGGTTTTCAAAGAACACAAAATAATGTAGCCTGGTTTGATGAGTATCAATGTGGTGCCAACAGCATGAGTCCATGGACCCAACCTGCCTTGTGTCAACAGTCCAGGCTGGTAAAGGTTATGTAATGGGGTGGAGATCCACAATTTGCACATCTTTTAACAGAAATGTATCACAGCACAAAGCAAAATAATCCCAATCTGGTTTCATTGACAGGAGCTCAGTGGCCCTCTCAGTCACTGACCCTGAACCCATCCACTAGTTAAAACCCTTCAAAACCGAAATCCGTGGTGACACAGAGAAACAGTTTGGTACTATTTTCTACATCATAGAATACAATAATAATAAAAAGAAAGATTGAACAGTCGAATCCAAAGTGGACTAACCCCATCCCACTGCCCTTGAAAGTACACCCCTCTGCCCCGCCCCTTGTTTAAGCAAGTCATTAGCATTTATAATAAGTGGTGAGCAAACTTTGTCATGTAGCCAAGCTGTAACCTCACGAAACCACGATGTGGCCTTTTCCTACATTTAATAGCACTATGGTTTTCATGGTTCACCAAAAACCCTCATTATCTCCAGGCTGTGGTTAGCTGCTAATGACTTGTTAGTTAATTAAGATGGAAAATAAGTCTGTCGGGAAACCATTCAGAACAAAATATCTTTGTTTCCTAAATTATTACCTTCTATTCATAGGGGTCTGGTATCATTAACTTTATAGTGAACATCATGAAGAAGGGAAAAGGAGATAATGTTCCTTTTAAAGGCATGAAAGTCACCCAGAAAAGTTTTCTTTAACTAGATCTATTTAACATCCAAAAATCACATATATACAGTGGTGTTTGAAAGTTTGTGAACCCTTAAAATTTTTTTCTGCATAAATACGACCCAAAACATCATCAGATTTTCACACAAGTCTTAAAAGTGAATAAAGAAAACCCAGTTATATAAATGAGACAATAATATTTTCTTGGTTATTTATCTATTGAGGGAAACGACCCACTGTTACATATCTGTGAGTGTCAAAAGTTTGTGAGTCAGGTGTTTTCAATCAGTGAGATGACAATCAGCTGTGAGTGAGCACCCTGTTTAACTTGAAGAACACGGATCTATTAAAGTGTAAACACGTGTTTGTGGAAGTGTATTATGGCACGAACAAAGATTTCTGAGGACCTCAAAAAAAGGGTTGTTGGTGCTCATCAGGCTGGAAAAGGTTACAAAACCGTCTCTAAAGAGTTTAACCTCCACCAATCCACAGCAAGACAGATTGTGTAGAAAGGAGGAAATGTAAGATCATTGTTACCCTCACTTGGAGTGGTCGACCAACTAAGATCACACCAAGAGCAAGGCGTGTAATAGTCAGCAATGTTACAAAGGACTTTAGGGTAACTTGTAAGTAACTGAAGGCCTCTCTCACATTGACTAATGGCAAGGTTCATGAGTCCACCATCAGAACACTGAACAACAGTGGTTGCAAGGAGAAAGCCACTGCTCACCAAAGGGAACACTGCTGCTCGTCTTTTCGGTTTGAATGAGAAGCGAAAGAAAAACACTGAATTCCGGCATAAGAACCTTCTCATTTGTGAAACATGGTGGTGGTAGTATCATGGTTTTGGCCTGTTTTGCTGCATCTGGGCCAGAACAGCTTGCCATCATTGATGACACAATGGATTCTGAATTATACCAGCAAATATTGAAGGAAAATGTCAGGACATCTGTCTAACTAAATGTCAAGAGAAAGTGGGTCATGCAGCAAGACAACGATCCTAAGCACACAAGTCATTCTACCAAATAATACTTAAAGAAGAACAAAGTAAATGTTTTGGAATGGCCATGTCAAAGTCCTGAACTTAATCCAAATGAGAAAGGACATGTTGTGAAAGGACCTGAAGCGAGACGTTAATGTGAGGAAACCCAACAACATCCCAGAGTTAAAGCTGGTTTGAATGGAGGAATGGGCTAAACTTCCTCCAAGCCGACCTGCAGGACTGATCAACAGCTACCAGAAACATTTAGTTGTGATTATTGCTGCAAAAGTGGGTCATTTATCCACTTTTACAACTTGTGTGAAAATCTGTTTTTGGCCATATTTATGCAGAAATGTATAAAATTCTTAAGGGTTTACTTTCAAGCACCACAGTATCTATTTATTTAGTTTCGTAGCAATGTAAACGAAGGTTACTAGCTTTACTTATTTTGGATGAAGTATTGTTTTAAACATTTTATTACTATTGCTAACTCCTCAAATTCTTACACAAACTGGAGAAGCTCTCGCCCCGTGTTATTGTGTCAACATGGCTGTTCAGAGCTCTAAATCCTACTAAATCCCCACAAATAACACTAAATATCACTTCTCTACATAATATGAGCATACAGTACTATTTACTTTAGATCAACATACAAACACATTAGCAGTGTAAAGTCTCACAGGTCTGAAGACTTTGGGTAAGTTCAAGAAATTGTTATACATTTTGATTACATTTTATGGGTTGTACAAACAAACAAACAAACAAACAAATAAAGGCCTTCCTGAACCATAAAAGGTTGATGCTGATGTAGATTTGAATGTTTGGTATTTCTCTGCATCAAACTTTTTTTTTTCCATGCCCTCTAATCCGAGGTGGGTGGCCCACCTGCCCCAGCCCTGACAACTAAGTGAACCAGTGCTCATTTTCAAAAAGGTATATATACAGATTAAGCCCTCATTCACAAACTATATGCCCCTGTTCTGCCCACTCTCAGCCTTATACCCACATTTTGCATTTTTACCTCCATTTGTTTGTGTGTTTGTTTGTTACACAAAAAGTTATAGGTGGATTTTCATGAACTTTCTTCCAGAGGCAGAAGCTTTGGACAAGGAAGACCCCATTTTGGAAATGATCAGTCTTAAATTCTGGCTCAATGAACTTTTTCATGATTCTTTAAAATTGTGAAATAGGAGGATTTTTCACACTGTGCTTCATATGGGGGAATGGCTGAGTCTGACGGAGGATTGTGTTATTCAAACACTCTTGATTTAGTACAAGTGCAAGTACAAGTACAATGCAGTGGGTGGGATTAGACTTAAGAGTTGAAGTTAGACTTTTTCTAAATCAGCATCACTCTCATGATTTCCAAATGCACCGCAAATCAAATGACTATATTACATATTAATACACTAAAATTGTTCTAAAACAGGGCTGTCAAACTCATTTTCGTTTAGATATTTGTTCACTTTCCTTTTCTGACAACAATCTTTCTTGAGTCATGAATGACTAGCTGTTTACTTGAAATAGGCTGCTGCCACCTAGTGGAAGGACGATGAATTAGGTTGCATGGTAATGGTTGATGCAAAGAATGTATGATAATTACATTCTTTAAAAGCTCTCGCGGGCCACAAAAAATAAGCTGGCAGGCTGGATTTGGCCCACGGGCCTTGGGTTTGACACCTGTTATATAATTCTTTCCAAAGAGATGTACAGCTGATGTTCCACATAGATTTTCAGGAAAAAGACATATATGGAAGGAGTCTCCAGTGTCAGTACTTTTTGTATCATAACAAGGAAAGTCTTAAGAACTGACAATGTTGCACTTCCTGTTTTCTTGTTAATGTGACAAGCTTATTGGCCTGAACAAGAAAGAAAAAAATGACAGCACAGGTGACGCTGATAAGCATTAAACACAATTACAAATAAATATGTTTGTACAGTCTGATTGGTCCACATGTGGGCAATAAAATACATATGGACCGGTGTGTGTCGCCCTACAAGTAAGCCGTTAACTAGCTATGATCTTCAGCAGCTTCCATGGGAATCAAAACAAGCCAAAAGCTACCGGTTACTTACTAAGCTAGATTAATAAGAAGTTTATTATATGGCATTTCAAAATGGTGGCTTTATGTAATTCACTTCAAGCGATCTAGCTTGTCCGTTTCCAAACAAGAGGGCTGTGAAGTCTTTGGTAGCGTCACAACACCACTTCTGATTTGCCAGCAAACTGTGTATACCAGAGAAAGTAGATTTAAACTCTCACCTCACATAGTCCACGTGTGTGTGTGTGTGTGTGTGTGTGTGTGTGTGTGTGTGTGTGTGTGTGTGTGTGTGTGGGGTCTAGCTATTCATTACAGTGTGGGGACATAAATCTGTTTACACAGTCACATTATGGGGACAAACCACAAGTCCCCAACATGTAAATCATTACATTTTAAGGTGAAGATTTTTTAAGATTACGGTAAGGTTAGGGTAAGGTTATAGTAAGGCAAGTAGTGGTTATGTTTAGTGTTAGGGAAATTTCTAGTGTTTAGGGA
>JAOUQZ010044990.1:0-10871 GCA_028564935.1 Neosilurus hyrtlii | reverse complement strand
AGGTTGATGCCACAGCCATCCGTGACCGGGAGTCCATGGGAGCTAATTGGCCGAGCTCTCACGGGAGGGAGGGATGGTTTACGCTCACTCCCCTGTCACTCACGGCGACCACCAGCCAATCATTGGTGGTCTGTGAGCTCATTAGTACGAGGGGGCGGACAGCGCTTTCTCTCGGAGTGTTTTCGGCAGAGCCCACAAACACGAATGCTCAGCAGCTAAGAAAGAGGCGGGTGGCAGCATCGTTGTCATGAAGGGGGTGTGTACATGCTTGTGCCCCTCCCTGGTTGGTGGTGGTCGTGTGATAGGGAAGGAAATACTTGATGGGTGGGAATTGGATACAACAAAAATTAGGGGAGGAAATCCAAAAGCACAAAAAACAAATAAAAGATTCTGATTCAACCTTCAGTAAAGCAGCACACTGTGAGACTGCAGGACTGTTGCAGGGCTTCTGAACAGCCCGTGGTGTCTCTTACTTCATTTGAAACCGCCAAGAATCATCTGAACCATGCGATTATTTGTGTGTGATATAGGGGTGGTGATGGTGTGGGGGGAGGGGGGGGTCTGTGCCTTCCTCACCACCCTCCTCATTATAATCCCACAACGAATTCCATCTCTAACTGCTTCAGGCTATACCTCTATAATTACACACAGGATGTCAATGAGAGCGTGTGTGAGTCAGTCAGTGTTGCAGTTAGTGATGACAGATGAAGGAAATGTCGACTGATCCTCTCAGTAAACAATGACTCAGTGAAAACGTCTCATTTCCTCTCCTTCCCTGGCTCGCTTCTCTCCTCCTCGCTCTTCTCCGCGCCTCTCTCCGGACTGGATCTCTGCTGACATTAGCAGGAGTTTCCTATTATCTCCGGCTCCTGTAATTTTCACAATTAATTCTGTCACATTTATTCAAACCCTGTGGCAAATTGGATGTGAGACTTTAATAATTGCTTGTTTGGCCCAGATAATGTGGGGGGTTGGGAGTGAATGTGCGGATATAATAAGGTATAATTTTCAAGTCTGATTAGAATTTTTGCCTCATAAGACTGGAGACAGGATTTAAAAAAGAGAAAGTATCATTAGGTTAGGTACACACACACATCCTCGTGTTGTCCTCCTGGGCCTCCAAGGAACTCCCCAAATCAATTTTATTACACATAATCCAAGAGTTATTGAGTTATTCTTGTTAGTAAAGTGTGGCGCTCGCTGTACTCTTGAGGAATCTGATCTGAGAGCAACTCCTAAATCGCCTGGGTAGGAACGACAGCAAGGAAGACGAGATCAGGTCAGATGTTCATACAGCGCTTCAGAACAAGATTACTTTTCTGAGATACTTTAAACCAGGCTGGTGTTGTTAGCTTGCCAAGTCGGACACGTAGCCCCATAAGTTTAGCTCTTAAATACACCGATATTTATTCACCCGACAGATTTATTTATTTAAAGTGAGCCAGAAATAAAGATGAAACAAATCCAGAGCCGGGGCGGCGCGGTGCCGCAGTGGTTAGCACGTCCGCCTCACAGCAAGAAGGTCCTGGGTTCAATTCCGAATCAGAACTGGTCTACTAACTGATGTACTATCCATCTGTTTTCTGAAGCGCTTAATCCTAATTAGGGTCGTGGGGAGGCTGGCGCCAATCTCAGCCGACTTTGGGCGAGGGCAGAGTACACCCTGAACAGCTCGCCAGGCCATCGCAGGGCAGAAACACGCTGACGGCTATGCAGCTACTCTTGAGAAATATCAGCAATGGTTCTTTTACATGCCTCTCACCACCAGACAGGGAGAGACATGGCCTGCATTTGATGACCCAGTTTGCTGCACTGGGGGGACAGCAGTGAGAACCCATTGAGAGTGGGGCTTGAACCCCCGACCTTGAAATCAGTAATCCAGCCCCCAACCACCGGGCCACCACTGGTAAGTAGACGCAACTTTCACACAAATACCCACAGTACCATGTGGAAGAACACCCCGCAGTGTAGATGCCGAATTTTGTTTTTACGAAGGCGTGTTTCTGAAACAATAGCAAAGGTGAAGATTCACAGCTTTTTATATGTTCAAAAAAACGTATGATCACCGTGAGCATGCGTTGTTCACGATGGTCAGGTTGTCACGCAGAAATGACACGCTTTCGATCAAACATGGTGGAATTTACCGTGAGTAGGCCTGCAGAAGGCTGCGGTGCTGGCGGTTCTCTGAGGCAACTTGCCATACAGGTGACGACAATCACAGGTTGTACTGTGGTGTTCTGCGAAAGCATTTCCGTGAACTTCCACGGGTCAAGTTGCGTTGGCGAGAAAGAGGCATAAGTCAGGGTCGTATACGCTGGTCCAGTCCCCCATATAGTTATATACGCAGTTATATATTAATATTTATATTATTATATAAATAATCAGAGAAACGTGAAAAAACTATGTTTATGATTCATGGTTAAAACTGTAGTACGGCTATCGATACAATATAAATATGTAGATGCGAAATGTACAAAAATAAAATAATATATGAGAAACAATGAGTCATTATATTTTCATATTTGAAACTAAGTCCTTAGTTTGGCCGCCATCTTGTCTCTTACTGGATAGCTACCTCTCATCACTGTCCTGTTCTCTTCGCTACCGTTACCGTTTTTTCTGTTCGCTTTTTTAATAGTGGAGGCTTCAGGAATCTCAAATCCAGGACCACATCAGAGAGTCCCAGACAGACCCAGAACTAGGAATAATCCTGCAAATATGGCAGGTATGAAAACAATTAGGTGCAATCCTGAGCACAGACTAAATATTTGTGTGAATGTTTTGAGCGTGAATGTTCTGTGATTAACTGGGAAATGAGCTGCAGGTGTTATTATGTTAATAATGAGACACGGTGGAGAGCTGGGCACGTGCTGCCGCTGATGGTCTGGGCGAATCAGAGCCAAGCTTGAGGCATGGAGCTCATTATGACATCAGCAATCCCATAAGGCTCCTTGGCACTACAGGAATCCTAGTTATGTCTTTGACATTAATAGGATTCCCTGAAACGCTGTAAACTTCACCAGACTTCCCAGAAATGTCATCAGGATCCGCGTTGGAAATCAGAGAAATCAGGAGTATTACCCAGAAAGAGCGGACTCACTCTCCGATCGGGCCTCAGGTGTGTCTAAAATAAACTCCATCATCATCAGGCATGATGTCATTCTGCGGCACCAACTTGTCCAGCATCCACTCCAAACCCAGTGACATAATCTCATGGGCTCATGCTGCGAATTAACACCATCTGACTAGCGTGTTGCCAAGTGTTAGCTCTCGGACAGGTCTGAGGATAGATGGGGTTGCCAGGTCTCAAGAAAACATCTAGGCACATTGCAAAAAGGCTTTAGAGAAGGACGCTTTTTTTCTTTTGTCAGACTTTGTGATGAAGACGAGTCAACCGAGATGCGCACATATTTTTATTCATCCTCCTTTCCTTCAAACAATAGATCCCAATATACATATCTCACAACAAAAACAGTCTGTACATCATAGACACATTTTTTAAACGTACACTTTCCTCTCGTTCGTCGTATCCCATGTTTGAGAAACATTAATTACAGATCTTTTAGGGGCGGGATGGTGGTGTAATGGTTAGCATGTCCGCCTCATGGCAACAGGGTCCTGGGTTTGAGTCCTGGACATAGCAAAAGCATTTCTGTATGGAGTTTGCATGTTCTCCTTGTGCTTGTGTTTTGGGTTTCCTCTGGGTATTCCGGATTCATCCCACGGTCCAAAGACATGCACATTGGCTGTTCCAAATTGCCCCTAGCTGTGAGTGTGAGTGTGAATAGTTGTGTGAGTGTTGTCCCTGCAATGGATTGGCGAGCAGTTCAGGGTGTACCCCGCCTTCGCCCATAGTCGGCTCCAGCCTCCCCACGACTCTAGTAAGATTAAGCGGTTCCACAAATGGATAAATGGCCCGAGAGATCTTTTTTAAGTAGCTTGAAGAGAGCATATTTCGCCTTAAAACCTAGCGGGATTTGATATATAACAATCTGGCAACCCTTCATCTACATCTTCATCTTCATCTTCATCCGCTTGTTCCGGGGTCTGGTGATGGGGGCAGCAGCCCAAGCACCAAGGTCCAGACGTCCCTCTCCCCAGCCATCTCCACCAGCTTTCCAGGGGGACACCGAGAACTTCCAGACCAGCCAAGAGACGTAGTCCCTCCAGCGTGTTCTGGGTCGACTGCGGGGTCTCTTCCTGGTCGGACATGCCTGAAACACCACACCAGGGAGGCGTTCGGGAGGCATTCTAATCAGATGCCCGAGCCACTTCAACCGTCTCCTCTCAACACGGAGGAGCCGCGGTTCTACTCCAAGCTCCTCCCGGATGACAGAACTTCTCACCCTATCTCTGAGGGGGAGCCCTGCCACAATCTGGCGACCCTAAGCATTGAAAGGTCTAAGTATGTTTTGTATGTTTGTAGATTTTCAAAATGCACGTTTACTATATAATTCATTTCCACTGTTCGACTCCTTAGCTCCGTTTGCACCGTACAGGCCGTAGTTTGCATACTAGCACGTCGTGTATGTGTGGGTGATGGTATTCGAGTCATGTCAGCATGCCCTGCCTTTCCTGATCTGCTGGTTTGTAATCAGACACCGAAGCAATTCAGCCATCAATCCACATCATGTAGCACAACACACAATTAGGGGGAGCAGAGTTTCAAGGAAGCATGATTTCCCTTCTCTATTTTTAAGTTCTCCTTTGTTCGTCCATTGGTCATGCTGTGCTCGAGGTAGAATGGTGCGATACAGTTCCAGCGTAGTCAGAATAGCTGACGCTGGCATGACACTGACATGAGGATTAACTTCTCAAATGTTTTCTCTGTCGAAGGTGAAAGTGGACACTGGTAGGCATGTGTTCAGCTGACTTACTGAGTAAAAACTATGTTTTCCAGAAGAAAGATTGTAACACCACTCTCTCACTCTCATTCAATTGCTGAACCGCTTATCCCTATAGGGTCGCGGGGAGGTTAGAGCCTATCACAGCCGTCACTGGGTGAAGGCGAGTGCCACACATACACACACACACATACACACAACCATTCACACTCACAACTAGGGGCAATTTCAGATTAGCCCGTAACCCTAGTAGGGTTAAGCAGTTTGGCGAGTGAGTGAGGGAGGGAGTGAGGGAGGTCCCATGATGTGGAAGTGACTTATTCTCTCTATGTTTTCTAAAATATTTGCCTGTTATTGGATTTTGATGACACATGACTTCTGCTCACTGTGGCCTAACAGCCAGAATCACTCAAAAAATAATCGACATCCTCCATCCAATCAGATTCAAGAATTCAACAGCACTAATATTAAAAAAGGGGCGGCACGGTGGTGCAGTGGTGAGCACGTACTACTCACACGGAAGAAGGTCCCGGATTCAAATCCCGGGCTTGCGGCATTTCTGTGTGGAGTTTGCACGTTCTCCCCGTGCTTGCGTGGGTTTCCTCCGGGTACTCCGGTTTCCTCCCACAGTCCAAAAACATGCACAGTAGGCTAATTGGCTGTACCAGATCGCCCCTAGGTGTGAAAGTGAGTATGAATGTTTGTGTTTCAGCCCTGCGATGGCCTGGCGAGCTGTCCAGGGTGTACGTCGCCCTCGCCCAGAGTCGGCTGAGATGGGCGCCAGCCTCCCCGCGACCCTAATTAGGATTAAGCGGCTTAGAAAATGAGTGAATGGTATTAAAAATGATTTTAATCCATCAGGTTATATACTATTACTGCTTAATATCTGTTGAACTAAAATAAACCACTCGAGGAGGTTATTAAATGCGAATTATTTGTTCAGCAGTTTCTTTAATCAACTTTGATACGCCTCATTAGCTAAAAGAAATTAGGAAAAGAGCTGACAGTTGTGGATGTAGATTCAATAGAGTTATTAGTTCTTTATTGTTGTTGTTTTGGATTTAGATTCTGTTGGCTAAAGTATTGTCTTTGCTAACATTACGTCTTCAGGCTCGTTGATTCCCAGCACAATCAGGGTTGCCAGGTCTCCGAAAACATATTTACCCCCAACTACATCCCGTATAATACCATTACAAAAAAAAGCTGAGGTTTACCGTGTTGCGTGCATTTTTTATTTAAAGCAATGTGTGCTATTTGATCCATTGCTCCACAGAATAAATGCGAAATGAGTTCTATTTACGTTACCAGTGCGTATACTTCTGCACATGCAAACGAAAGAGTAATGCATCAACTGTTAAATGGTGTGAAGCATTTTTTTACATAAGAATGCTAAGCTCAATGTTATAATTCAGTTCTACAGATATACGCCCATCAGCCATACTTCTGAAACCACTGAGAAGGAAAGTGAATAACTGGGATTAGTATATAATACACAGGAACGGCACGAGCTGATTAATCCGCTAGCTGTGGATTTAAAAACATTATTCTGAGTGGATAACGCTTGAATCAAACCAAACCACACTCACGGTTTGTCACAGTCACTTAGAGCAGGCAGCGTCCTCATTATCAAGGTTTAGAATGGAAATATATCTCATAAAATTCTAGTTTTAGTGTTTTTTTTGTTAGTTTGTTTGTTTGTTTTGCTTACATTGCCATGTATTATAAAATAATTACTCATCTCAGGCCTGGTGGATGTCACTGCACTGAGTAATCAGTGTTCACATTTACAGGATTTGCCAGCAGCTCTTATCCGGAGTAACTATTTATTATTTATTTTTTTACAACTGAGCAGTTGATGGTTAAGGGCCTCACTCAATAGTGGCAGCGTGCTGGTACTGGAGAATGACCCCCCCCTGACCTTTGGATCACTAATCCACTCGCTCAATAGTGGCAGTGTGCTGGTACTGGGGAATGACCCCCCGACCTTTGGATCACTAATCCAAAAAAGCCCTAACCGCTGAGCCACTATTGCCCCTAACATAATTCTTGGGAAATATTCAGTGGCATAATTGTTAATTATCACTTTACAGTGGCATCTATTATGGGGTGGGGTACAATATACATTCACTCATTCACCAAAACGCTTTATCCCTCTAGGGTCACAGGAAGACCGGAGCCTATCTTAGCCAACTCTGGGTGACTACGAGGTACACCCTGAACAGCTGACCGGTCTATCGCAGGGCAAATACACTCACAAACAATTATACCCACATTCACACCTTTTCACAACATTTGGAACCACCAGTCAGCCTACTGTTCATGTCTTTGGACTGTGGGAGGAAACTGGAGTACCCAGAGGAAACCCATGCAAACCCCAATGGGAAGAACATGCCCTCAGCGAGCCCATGATTGATACCCCGGACCTTCTTGCTGAGAGAGAGAGAGAGAGAGAGAGAGAGAGAGAGAGAGAGAGAGAGAGAGAGAGAGCAGTGTGTGTATATATATATATATATATATATACTTCAATCACGGATTTATAAAAACATTGAAGTGATGTATTATGGCGAGGAGTCCATACTTATATTTCACTCCTTTATGAATCCAACATGGAGACAAATTTCCTTCGAATTTGAACTCTTTCTAGAAGCACGCAGCTTTGTTTGCATGATCTCACCACATATCTCAAAGGGTCAGACCTGGAATTAATGTCTTTTATGATGTCATCATGCTGCACTGTAACAAATTGGTTTGTCGTGCTAAATGTCCACATGGATAACTCGACACCCTGCTGGTCTTTGAATTGTAGGTTCTAGATCCCTCTGAGCCTAATTGTGCAGAGAAGCCTGATAAAGAATCAGACTTAAAACAATTAGAGGTATGTTGGCTGTATGGATGTCAGAGAGAGAGAGAGAGAGAGAGAGAGAGAGAGAGAGAGAGAGAGAGAGAATGAATCACAGATGATTATCTTGACTCTGACTCAGCGCAGGTGCTAATATTTTTGTCTGTGAAGGAGGAGTATAAATAGTGACCCTGAAGTGTGTGTGTGTGTGTGTGTGTGTGTGTGTGTGTGTGTGTGTGTAGGAGGTGTATGATAGTCTACAGTGAATGAAAGGCAGGTCTGGCAGGTATGGAACACTGTCAAATAGCCACCCGGCCGTCACGAACAACACAGCATTATTGAGGGTCAGGTTAGGGTTAGGTTCAGGTGTAGACATAACCTTTATTTATCCTGCGCAATTATCATATCTATGGAATGTCCTCAACACTAGTCGGATGCCCTGCTCGTAATCCAAGGAGTGTGTGATAACTTTTAGAATCAGAATCGTGATCCTAATTAATGTCAATCAAACTGCTTCTAACGTCAGTGGAATAGTCACGAAACGGCTCACTTCCTGTTATCAGTCACGTTACGGGTGATTGTAAACGGTTTCTCCTTCCCGTCTCATTTACCGTCATTGGGTTCGTTACTATAGAAACGATCGTAACTGAACTGCTGCGCTAGAAAATTAAACGAGAATTCAACATTCAAGTCCTGACTCGTGTGGATCATTAGCAGTGTTGTTGTTGTTGTTTTATACCAGTTTAGGGCTATGATTAATCTGCATTCTTCAACACACACACACACACACACACACACACACACACATATGCACATACATACACACACATTGATGACATTTATCCATTCTGTACGCCGTAATAGAGCTTGCGTCACAAAGAAGTTGAAACCCTGAAGAAATAATGCATTGTGGGTATTTCTGGGTAATAACGGTCCAGGGCCTGTTAAAACCTGCATTCCTTCTCATATCTGAGGGAATATGAAAACCAAATGTTATCAAAGGAGCTGTTGCGTTCCAGACTTCACATGTGGACATCAGATGCTCACACACACACACACACACACACACACACACACACACACACACACACACACACACACTCTGCAGTGTAGGTATTCCAGCAGCACTGTCACATAGGAGCAGGGAGGAGAGTCGTACAGGGCCCTTCTTGTGCCTCTTTGCACTCGAGTGTAATTGGTACTTAATGCTCACCAGAGCATCAGGAATTCTGTCAGAAATGTCCGAAAACTTCTCACCTACGGGATAATGTGTGAGGAAAAAATAGCAGCAGCAGAGAAAAGGTGTAGAATTACACAACACGGAGTGGTGCAAGAGGAAAGGAAATAAAATTAAAAAGGCAAGAAAGAGACAAGAAGAAAAGAAAGGGAAAGAAAGTAAGGGTGAGGGAGAGAAAAGAATGGGACAATAAGGAAAAATAAAGAAGAGGGACATAATGAAGGGTTGATGTAAGGAAAGACAAGTAAAAGAAAAGTAAAAGAAAGGAAGGAAAGGAAAGTAAGGGGAAGGAATGAAGATTAGGGGAAAGGAAAAAGAAATAAGGGCAGAGGAAAGAAGAGACAGGGAACGGAAAGAAGAGGAAATGGAAAGAAAGGAAATAAGGATAGAGGAAAGAAAAACAAACAATGAAAGGAAAGAAAGGGAAAGTGAGAAGAGGGAGACACAATGGTTAGGAAAGAATACACAAGAAAGGAAAGAAGGGGAAGGGAAGAAGATTAGGGGAAAGGAAGAAAAGGAAAGAAATAAGGCTAGAGGAAAGAAGAGGAAATGAAAAGAAAGGAAAATACTTGTACAGGAAAGGGAAATAGAAATAGGACAAAGAGCAAGAAATGAAAGGATGATTGTCCTGGTAACTGACAGACTGCAAGAAGAAAAAAAGAGCAAGAAATCAAACAAAAGCAAGGATGAAGAAGAGAAGAAAAGGGAGGAGATATGAGCAAGAAATAAAAGATTGAACATTAAGAGGGATGAACGGAAAGGAAAGCAGGAGCACGGCAGGACAAGGAAAGAAAAATGATACAAAAGAAGAAAGGAAAGGAAACGAAGGCAAAAGGAAAATGATGAAGAGCAAAAAGGGAAGAAGATGAGAAGAAAAGTGCATGAAAGAAGAAGAAAAAAGAAAAAAGAAAATTAAAGAAGATAAAAAGCACAAGGAAGCAAGACAGAGCAGGAAGATGAAGGGGGGAAGGAGAACAGGAAGAGGAATGGAAACAGGAAAAGAAACGAGGAAGCGGTCAGGAAGAGGCTGAGTGTAGAAAAGAGTGAAATAAGAGTGAAGGACACGGAGAGAGATGGAGGGAGAGACGGGGGATGGAGATTAAAATAGAGCATCGCAGTGTGACTAAGACGCTAATTACATGGAACAGCATTCTAACATCAAGTAATGAAGGAGCGAGAGAGGGTGAGAGAGTGCATGAGAGAGAGAGAGAGAGAGAGAGAGAGAGAGAGAGAGAGAGAAAGCATTCTTATACTCGTCAGTGCTTAACTAATAAAATGCTCCATTCACAGAAAACGCCTCAAGGACGATGCAGATCTCACACTGCCTTCATTTGCTTTATAGCATTTCTGAACCTGTGTGTGTGTGTGTGTGTGTGTGTGTGTTTTGTGATCATTTCAGCAGAAAATGATAAAATGTGAGGTTTTTCACCTTTTGACCTTGTCAACGATGAATGTGTGCTAGCAAGATATTTTATACACTTCATGCCCTGTGTGTGTGTGTGTGTGTGTGTGTGTGTGTGTGTGTGTGTGTGTGTGTGTGTGTGTGTGTTATTGCACTCAGAGATTACAGTGATATCGCCGCTAAACCACTGGCAAAGAAATAAAAAGGCAACTTCTGCCAGATGTACACAAGCGAACATCCTGTAATTAACACTCCTTATCTTCGGATTGGTCCTCGTTCCTCTCTGAGTGAAGGCAGTGTGTTATGAAGTGGAAGGAAGGCTGTGGAAGCGTTTGGTGCAGGGCGGTTATTCGAACACTCCCGTCCTTCCTCCCCTCCGCTGTGGTCTGATAACGATGAGTCGTGCTTTGCTGCTAATCTCACTGTCTCGCTATGAAAGAGTTTCTTTCCTCAGGCACTAACAAAGCCTCGTTGTTATAAATCTGTAAACCTACACTGTGCATTTGTGTGTGTGTGTGTGTGTGTGTGTGTGTGTGTGTGTGTGTGTGT
>JAOUQZ010044989.1:0-27827 GCA_028564935.1 Neosilurus hyrtlii | reverse complement strand
ATACATACATATATATATATATATATATATATATATATATATACATATACACACACACACATACATACATACATACATATGGTATCCCGACAAGCAGGGCATCAGGAAATCCCCTGATGAGGGGCAACCACGAAACATGCTTGTCAGCCTGAAATTGTAGTACTATTATTTTTCTCACATACCATATATTTCGCTCTACTTCGATGTATTGAGCTCTGTTATACGGAAAATCGACTCAGGATTTTATATATATATATTTATAAAATCTCGAGTCCATTATCCGTAGAACAGTGCTCTACACGTCGAAGTACAGCGAAATATATTGTATGTGGGAAAAATATTAGTACTACAATTTCATCCCGACAAGCAGGGCATCAGGACATCCCCTGAGGAGTGGGCAACCACGAAACAGGCTTGTTGGGATGAAATTGTCGTACTATTATTTTTCCCACGTACAATATCTATCTATCTATCTATCTATCTATCTATCTATCTATCTATCTAGTATGTGGGAAAAATGATATATGTATTTGTACCTGCATTCTGTATCTGTGTATATATTTATGGAAGTCACAAAAAATATATGATGATCCACACTCCATACCAGTTGGTGGCGGTGAAGCACCAAATAGCTGTTTGCCAACTGCCATAAAGCAGAAGAACAAGAAGAAGAAGAAAGGAGGAGAAGAAGAAAAGACATGTAGGGGGAACATGTTTAGTTCTCATTGTGAAAATGCACCAATCCAGGATCTGAGAGTTCGGAAGAAAACCTACATTTACGGAGTGTTGAATACAAATTCAGGGTATGTAATATTTTGTAAATCTGTTTTGTATATTTATGAAGTGTATATGGTATTTGTAAGTGTTAATTTTTAGTTAATGTGATGTATTGTACTGTATATGGTAGAGTTTAAGGGGCATCAGGAAACTGAGCTGTATATGATAACTTAGACTTTTTATCCTTTCAAAGTGAATTTTCTTAAATAAACTTTCCTCCCCCATGTAAGACCAGGGGCCTCATGTACAAAGGGTGCGTACGCTCTTAATGTTGCGTACGCACAAAATGTTGCGTACGCTCTTAATGTTGCGTACGCACTTTCCTACGGCAAAGTTCAGATGTATCAAGAGTGAAATGTCGGTGGAAATGTGCGGTGCTTCACGCCAAATTCATGGCTGGCGTACGCATGTTTCTGCAGCTGTTGGTCTTTTGGCGACACTTAGAGCTGATTCTGGGAAAATGTTTATAATGTGAACTTTAGTTCTCAGAGTTAATTAAAGTGCATTTTGCCGCGAGGGCCGGTTTTCATAATGTCAAGTCAGTTTTATTTGTATAGCCCTTTTTACAATTTACATTGTCACAAAGCAGCTTTACATAGTAAAATTAAATTAGGGAGGAATCTAAAAATTTTTTCTCTACAACCCCCTACACATCTCTAATGAGCAAGCCCACGGCAACAGTGGCAAGGAAAAACTCCCTCAGTCAACACGAGGAAGAAACCTTGAGAGGAATCAGGCTCAGGAGGGAACCCATACTCATTTGGGTGAAACCATAAAATACAAACCATATAAGAAAATTTCATTACAGTCCAACATGTAGTCCGGTTTGTTATACCACAACTGTAAGTCCTAGATAACTGCAACAAGAGAGTCTATATCACCAGCATCGAAAAGTCATCAAGCTCATGTGGATCTTCATCAGTAGGAACGAGGGGCTTCCAAGATGATGAGGACTCCAGCCAGCATCAGCACACCAGGACCAACCAGAGGACTCACAGAGCAGAAGGATCAGGAGGATCAGGATCACCGACATCCATGGCATAGCATGTGTACCTCAGCAAAACACAGAGGGGAGGAGGGGGAGGAGGGGGGGGGGGTTGTTAGGTGTTCTTATAGCAGTGTAATAGTAAAAGAAGAGTTTATTAGTGCTGAGTGCAAGCAGGGACTCCGGCATGACTGACTATGGCAGCATAACTAAAAAGAGAGAAACCAGAAGGAAGACTGCCTGTTTTTTTTTTTTTAGTCTCTGTGTGTGTGTGTGTGTGTGTCCATGTGGTGGCATCGGTACAGGCACAAGTGGTGCTCGCTCTGACCAAAGCTGTCTCAAGCAGGTCAATATTGAATCACGTTCCACTGATAAACTTGTCTAAATGTTATTATCCGTGATATGTATCTTAATTTTTTTAAGTTTTTTAATTCTCTTTCAGAAATTAATGTTGAGTTTCTCCACAATATTAAGAAATAATATTAGCATGTTGCACCTATGTGCAAGCTGAAGGGTTCTGTCGGTCTGCTATTTTGATGCATAGCTGTGTTTTATCAGGGATGTGTGCTGCAAACGACACACACACAACTGATGGATTTCTGTATTTGTCTGGTAATGCAGTAATTGAGATGTTTGTGTTTCTTGAATACTTTTAAAATATTAAAATGAGATTTTAATGCTTAAAAAACGTTGTTTATGGAGCTGTTTTCTAAATGTATTTGCATATTAATGCATATGTTAATTTAAGTACAGGAAAATAACTGAAATACTGCATTTTGGGCTTTAAATTATTATTACATTTTATTTAATTAGTTGTATTTTTCTTAAGGTATGTTATTTTGTATTTTATACATTCAATTTTATTGTAAAATATATATTTGTGTTACTCTTTAAAAAGCCATCTTTTTTGGTCGTGGTCAGAGGGTTGTGTGCTGAATATCAGACACACAATTGACTCGCATGTGTTGACGTCTGAGACTATTTCTTAAAGCTACTGTTGACATTTTATTAAATATTCATGACACTCTGGATTCTTACTGCTGTTACCAAAATTTTTCATTTTATTCTGGTTTTACACTTTTAATTATTTTTTTTAAATCAGGAATATTAACATCTGCAGATCCACAAAACAAGGAATAAAAGAAGAACTTTATTATTATTATTATTATTATTAATATTAATATTGGTAGTAGTATTATGTGTCCAGATTTAAAATGGAAGTGCAGTAGATAGGGATTTGGTTGTCCTGGTGCATTCATGCATGTATTATTATTAAATTGAGTGGGTATGTGAGTGATTTCATAGTCATGCTGTATTACAGTATTGTTGATGTTTCCAGTAACACTTCCATAATGATAAAGGTACAAATTTTTAAGCATTATTTAATCATGTCATATTGTTATGTTTTCCAGATGCATCACCGCTTGGAGTGTCAGAAAAGTTTTAATAAAAGTGCTGTTTTGAAAAGGCATAACTGTATCCACACAGGAGAGCAACCGTATACTTGTGAACAGTGTGGGAAGAGTTTTAGTCTGAAGTGTAATCTCCAACGGCATAAGCGTATCCACACAGGAGAGAAGCCATATACCTGTGAACAGTGTGGGAAGAGTTTTAGTCAGAAGAGTTCTCTCACACAGCATGAGCGTATCCACACCGGAGAGAAGCCGTATTACTGTGAACAGTGTGGGAAGAGTTTTACTCAGCAGGTTCATCTTCAAGAGCATGAGCGTGTCCACTCAGGAGAGAAACCGTATTACTGTGAACAGTGTGGGAAGCGTTTTAGTCAGAAGAGTAACCTCCAAAAGCATGAGCGCATTCATACGGGAGAGAAGCCATATTACTGCGAACATTGTGGGAAGTGTTTTACTTGGCAGGTTCTTCTTGAAAAGCATGAGCGTATCCACACCGGAGAGAAGCCGTATTACTGTGACCAATGTGGGAAGAGTTTTACTCAGCAGATTCATCTTCAAAAGCACAAGTGTATCCACACAGGAGTAGACCTGGGAGCCAGCCAGCTGCAATGAAATCGGCTGGCTGCTTTGTGGAGTGGCTGGCTAGCTACTTAGCCAGTCATGGTAGAAGTGATAATGGGCTACGACAAAACATGACTGGCTATTAGTGGCAAAAATGCTAAAAACATGTATGGGTTAAGTAATTTGGCTACATACACAAAATTTTACATCCAATAAATAATGTAAAAACAGATCCTGTAATGAATTTATGTAATCGGGGCATTTGTTAAGACATTGTGATTTCTCTGTAATAACAATCTTATATAAAATAGCCACACAAACAGACATGATGTAGGAATGTATACACATATTTAAAACTAACCTTGGATTTGTTCATGTTTTTTTTCCCCCCCAACAGTTTCAAGACGTAGAACAGGGAGGTCAGGTGCCTGAAGTTTCCTGATATTAATGACAGATGTTGAAATATATTTTTTGTTATCTGTACTGTAGGTAAAATGCTATAAGTAATATAGCAATGTACATTTTCTGAGCAGCATATTATTAAAGTTATCATTATATGTCACATCAGTAGTAGTTAGGCTGGAGTAAATAAATGGCTTTGTATTAGGTTATGGCTGTTAGAGGGGCAATTTAACAAAAAGTGTAATGTACATATTTAATAACATTCTTGACAGTTTTAAATACATTTGAAACTTGGAGAGGATACTTACCTGCTTTAAAGTTATTGAAATGTTCATGCACCAGTCACAGAAGTTGATAGTGTTTTTGTTTTACTCGAGGCTCTTTTAGCGAAATTAACTACTTGCTTTTATGCACAAAGATATTTAAAGGAGGCGGCACAGTGTCGTAGTGGTTACCACGTCCGCCTCGCAGCAAGAAGGCCTGGGTTCGCTTCCCAGCTCGGTGCGTTTCTGTGTGGAGTTTGCATGTCCCTGTGCTTGCATGGGTTTCCTGTGGGTACTCTGGTTTCCTCCCATAGTCCCACTGTAGGCTAATTGGCTGTTCCAATTTTCCTTTAGGTCTGAGTGTGAGTATGAATGGTTGTGTGAGTGTTGGCCCTGCGATGGGCTTGCTAAGCTGTCCAGGGTGTACCCGGCGCACACCCAGAGTCGTGTGAGATGGGTGCCATCCTCCCTGACTCAAATTAGGATTAAGTGGCTAAAAAAATGAATGATCTTTAAAGGGCTGGCAGCATAGATTACACACACAGGAACGGCTGTTGAAACACAGCATTTAACACCCATCAGAATTGTGGATTTTAGTCTTTAAGGCACGCCATTCGAGGGTATTTTCCGGTCTTGTGTTTGTATCTATGATTGGCAGCTATGTCAACCAGTTTATATAGGAAGCGATAATATGCTAAAGGATTTTAATCAGCGGCGGTTGGATTTTCCAACATCTAAGAGATATCAGCAGCTATAAGAGACACAGGGGAGAAGCTGTTTTACTGCAGTCAGTGTGGGAAGAGTTTTAGTCGGAATTCAGCATGAGCGTATCCACACAGGAGGGAAGCCGTATTGCTGTGAACAGTGTGGGAAGATTTTTACTCAGCAGAGTAGTCTCCTGTGGCATGAACGTTTTCACTCAGGCATCACTGTGGACAGTGTGGGAAGAGTTTCAGATCCCAGAGTAACCATCACCACCAGCAGAGTTATATTGGACAGTAGCTGTATTTAGCTATACCACGCGGCCGCACATGACGTCGGATTGTAATGCATACACTGTGTTGCACAAAAAATACGATCGGGGGTTTCCCCAACTCAATTTATTCTAGCGCAGTAGTTCTATGTCATATTTTGATGAAACTTCTGAAACATGATGGAGTCGATAATTTACTGGCAGTGACAAGCTGAACTTTTTAAACTGCAAAATAAAGGCAAAATAAAGTTAGCGGTAATTCTCTCAGATATACATAGACAAAAATCAAACACCTGGTTTCTGTATTTTTTTTTTTTTTGTTTGTTTAATTTCATATAGTTCTAAACCAAGCTCTTGAAAACAGCTGACCCCTCCAATCCAAATACATTGTCAGTCAGAAGCTAGGACGGTCTAGTCCACATTGGTCAGATTACGGAGGGCAGTTTCATTCTTTTCTAGGAAAGGGTGTATGGGCTGTACTTAATTTTGATTTGTAAATAAAAACATTACTGCATTGTGGTTGTGATTTCATTTATCACTGTTTCTGTAAATATATTCCATCTCCACCAGGAGAAATAAATATTATATATAAATATTATATATGTGTGTGTGTGTGTGTGTGTGTGTGTGTGTGTGTGTGTGTGTTTATATGTGTGTGTGTATGTGTATATATATGTGTGTGTGTATATGTGTGTGTGTATGTGTATATATATATACATATATATGTGTGTGTGTGTATATATGTATGTATAGCTGTTAATATAAATGTAATTAAAGGTATAAGTGCTCAATTATTGTAGTATAATGAATGTTCAAAATGACTAGATCTCACAGAAGTTTGTCAAAAGTATATATGATATAAATATTTATGTAAATATGGAAACATGGACTGAATAAAAAGATCACAGAACAGTCCTCAAATTTATTATCACAGGCAACTACTATGATGAGTATGTTTATATGAGGATGATATGTCAGACAGCATAAAGTTAAATATCATAGTTTAATATTTAAGCTGTAATGTTAAACAATGTCGATGTTCTCTAAATTTACAACATTAAGAGCTAAAATTATTACAGGCTTTAATATAATCTGCAAATGGACAGTCTAGCAATAATGTTTTCTTCACATTTCCAGTGGTGTACATCATTAGATTCACCATACCCAAAACTCCCTGAGTGCCAATTTTCAGAGGTTTATCACCATAGTTAAGCATTCCATTGATATAAAAGAAAGTGTTTCAAAAAGGACGTGTTTCTAATTAACCATTGAATTGTTTTATGTACTGCTCATCTATCTATAAAACAATGAGAATATGAATATTAAAACTCCAATAAATTCTTTATTTATGGATTGATTTTCAAAAATACCATTCTGATCCTTGAACTTACCTCTGTAATATAGCAACCATTGTTTTGTCTTTTTGAGAAGTTCACATTTTGGTGTGGTATAGCTGCTGTGTCTCTCTTGACAATGTGAGTGGAGCAATACTCTCTGAAGTTAATGATTTGCTCATTGTTGGAGCATGTATGTGCCTGCCTTTGATTATAGTCCACCTGATCAGTCTGGGGATTTGTGTGTTGTGAGCCATCCAGCAGAAGATGCAAATGCAGTAACTTCTGCCCTATTGTACTGTGATTGGCTAGTCCTTTTTGGCTGTGAGCTTAAGCATGTCTATCAACATAGTAGATAACTATCCAAGATTTGATTCATGGCAACTTTTGAGGCAGCATGAGATTGAGAGTTAAAGTATATGTCTCACACCAGATGCATGAAAGTTGGCAACCCTGCCAGTAGTAATTAAAAACCAAGGAGCAATAAAGCAAGAACTGAGTGATAAACAGGAGGTTATGGCTGCCGTATATCAAAGTGTGTTTGGATTATTTTCTAGCAGGTAGAGCTTTAAGATAAAAGTGCCTGTGTAGGATAATGGTCATAATATTTTTTAATTTTTATTTTTATTTTATTTTAAGTTTTTAAACTTAAAATAAAGGTTATTTTTAATTAAAAGTAGCTGGAAGATGCAGAATTTCGGATATGGTGGTCTGTTGTTGGTCGACATAGAGACGTGGTTTTTGCACTTTTTATGAAGAAAGTATAGCTAAGGTACAATAAGATCAAAATCTCACATGCAGTCTACCTAAGTTTCAATAACTGTTCACACAGAATAGACGGAATCTCCTCATCCCTCCTCAGTCACAGGCAATACTGCTACCCCACTCCACATCTCTGACCACCACTTGGTATCACTTGATATCAACCAAATCCGAAAAGACTTCTTTCCCTGCCACCTGCATCTAGGATGTGTTGCGAAGCATTTGTAGACAACTCAGAGCAGCAGAGGGAAAGTGGAGGAAATCACACCTCAAAACAATTCTGCCTTTTTACCATGCTCTCATATCCACACTTTCATCTTATTTGATTTCTTCTAAGACAGCCTTCTACAAGAAAAAGTTTGACGGTGCAAATGTTTTCATCTTTACTCAATCCATCAGCTCCAGCAACTTATTTGATGGAAAGATTCAACAAATCTTTAAGACATTCACTCCCACCACAACTCCTGTCATATGCAGCATAGATTCCCCTTCACTGTCTCAGTTTTCCAATCTCACAACTGAAGAGATCCTGCAAGTCATCTCATCATGTCATCCTGCCACTTGAAAACTGCATCCAATCCCTTTCACAATACTCCAGACCATCTCTCATGACCTTCTCCCCTTTACCACCATTATTAATAACTCCATATCAGCTGGTCATGTACCAACAGTGTTCAAAAGAGCCAGGGTTCTACTCATTCTGAAGAGACCCTCTATGGATCCAATAGACAACAGCAACTACAGACTAGAACACACTTTTTTATAACCAATTGTGTTCCTACCACTTGCAGTACAACCTCCAAGACCCTAATCAGGCTGGCTTCAAAGCAGCACATTACACAGAGACTCCACTCTTGGCTGTAACAGAGAAGATTCATACGGCGAAATCAGCAAAGATGTCATCAGTTCTCATCCTCAACCTTTCAGCATCATTTGACATGGTCAACCACAAGACTCTCTTGTCTATCCTCAAGAGTTTTGGAACTTGTGGTTTAGCAAGACTATGCCTCCTACCTGGAAGGCCGTTCATATCAGGTTACATGGAGGGGATCTAAGCAGATTCCACACTGGTGTTCCCAGGGCTCAGCACTTGGTCCACTTCTGTTTTCCCAGGTCCCTCGGTGATGTCATATTCTCACGTGTTGCCATATCAATCCAGTGCAGATGACACTCAACTTGTCCTCGCTATTCCTCCCTCAGATTCTGATGTTTCTGTCCGGATTTCTGCATGTCTGGCAAGTGTTTCATCGTGGATGGCTGCTCACCAACAAAAGCTTAATGCCAGCAAGACCGAACTGCTGTAAATCCCATCTGACTCCTCCTCACATCAAGTTATTGTAGTCTCCATGGACAACTCTTCGATGTCTCCTTTAGTCACTGCAGAAAGCCTTGGGCTTACCATGGACAATTGCCTATCCTTCTCCCTCCATATTGCTATTCTTTCTCGATCATGTCGATTTCTCCTCTTTACTATCTGAACAATTCGTCTATTTCTTTCCACTAAGGCCACTCAGATACATGTTTGTTCCTTATCATCTCAAGGCTAGGATAATGCATCTCACCCCTGGCAGGTCTGCATTTGAGCACCATTTAACTTCTGCATCTAATCCAGAATGCAGTGGCACGGCCAGTTTTAAACCCCCCAACTTCTCCCACATTACTCCACTGCCACGTTCACTCTACATTGGCTTTCTGATTCAAAACATTAATGCTAGTTTACACAGCCAATAATGGACCTGCACCACCTCAAAGCACTTATCTCACCCCATACTGCACCGTGTTCTCTCTGATCCTGTAGCTCTGCTAGACTGGTCCCTCATTCTATCAAGGCACAAATAAAACATGCATCTAAACCTCTCTCTCTTCTGGCACCGAGGTGGTAAAATGAGCTTCCTCTAGATATCCACACAGCTGACTCACCGGGTGTATTCCAACGTCAGCTGAAAACCTACCTTTTTCGGATACTTAGATTAGCACTGTTACATACACACAAACAAAAAAACTAAAAAATCCCTCACCAGACCTACCCACTGAGTTTTGAGTTTTAGTCTCCTTAGGTTGTATGGGATTGTTGTTAGTCTCCTTGAGATTCTTCAGGTTGGAAGCTGCCTCATTAGCCTCCAAAGCCTGAACGACATAGTGCCAACCAAAAAAATTTACAAAATTACATGGTGTTCAAGAATTACAAAAACCTTTATTAAACTTAATTAGCTTAAATACTTTTCATGCCCCAACAAGAAAATAATCTGTTTCAACATGTCATGTCATTTTCCGAACCGCTTAATCCTAATTAGGGTCGCGGGGAGGCTGGCGCCCATCTCACCCTACTCGGGCGAGGGCAGAGTACACCCTGGACAGCTCGCCAGGCCATTGCAGGGCAGAAACACGCTAACGGCTATGCAGCCTGCTCATGACGAAAATCAGCAATGGTTCTTTTACATGCCTCTCACCATAGACAGTGAGAGACATGGCCGGCATTTGATAACCCAGTTAGCTGCACTGTGGGGACAGTAGTGAGAACCTGTCAATAGTGGGGCTTGAACCCCCAACCTTGGGATCAGTAATCCAGCACCTTACCACCAGGCCACCACTGCCCCTGTTTCAACATAAGAATAAAAATATTAAATAAACTGAACATAAAATACAACAAAACAAAACAGAGCCTATCTCAGCTGAGACTTGGTGAAGTTAGGCTACACCCTGAGCAGCTTGCCAGCTTACCAGACCATCCCAGGGCAAACACACTTATCTAGGGGCAATTTGGAACAGCCAATTAGCCTAATGTGCAGGTCATTGGACTGTAGGAGGAAACTGGAGTACCCTGAGGATCCCACGGAAGCAGAGGTTGAACTTGCAAACTCCATACAGAAATATTTGAGCCCCAGGACCTTCTCGCTGATGGAAACATGCTAACCATTACTGTGCTGTCTTAAACAAAACAAACAAAAAAAAACAAACAAACAAAAAAAACCTGAAAAGTAACAGATAAATAGAAGAAACAAATCAATAAACAACAAAAAGTAATAAATACACATAAATAGAGTGTAAATCAGAATGCTAAATAAATAATAAATATAATAAAAGTGCTAAATAATAAAATACACTATTAAGTAGGTGTGTGTGTGTGTGTATATATATATATATATACACAGTATCAAGTGAAGTATCAAGTGAAAGTCCTTATCATCCACACTCCCTACCAGTTGGTGGCGGTGATGCACCAAAAGCTTTAATAAAATAGAAGAAGAAGACCTATAGAGGAGGCATCTCTTCTTCCCATTGGCAGTAAGTACGAGTCCAGGACCTGAGATTTCGGAAGAAAACCTACATTTACAGAGTGTTGTGTACAAGTTGAGGGTATGTAATATTTGTTAAATCGGTTTAGTATATTTTTGAAGAGTTTATGTATAATTCTAAGTGTTTAATTTTAAGTGAATGTGATGCACCAGCCGTTTCATGGTGACTGCTCTATTGGATTTGCCCCAGTGCATACTGGGAGCGTTTGCAAACAAACAAACAAACAAACCGAAGGAACCAACAAGCAGTGGCAAATAACTGCGTTTAACATGGAAACATTCCTTGAATTTTGGAACAGCTGTTTTTAAAGATTTTGATTGGGGAACATCAGAGTCGGCTATTATCAAGAAGGGTTTTAGGAAACGGATTGGACTGTCAGTGCTCTGAACTTCAGATGCTTGTGGTTGCATTTGAACTTTTGGAATTTTGAGATGGCCGAACACCAGCTAGGACTTTTAAAGTTTTTGTCCACCACCAGACTGGTGTGACTGGAGGGACACCTGGGTATGATTATCGAAGGGGAAAATATATTTTGTGCATTAAAGTATCATGCAGCATTAAGATAAAAGTTTATGCATTAAGACTACTGTGTTCCTTTGCTTTTTAAAATGTTGGTATGTGTGCTTTTTCTTTTTTAAACTAACAGGACACCAGTATCTGCTTGTACGTTACTTCATGTCTGTCAGCTGCAGAATACTTTCTCTTTGTACAACTGAACACGCAGACTTAGACGGAGTTATTTCTTTACTTCCTCTTTTTGAAATTGTCTGTAAGCATCTATTGAAATGTTCTGTATGTGTGTACCACCCTTGAGTACGTCTGCACATACACAGAGTATATATACCATGTTCTGTCATCCGTCTTTTAGTGGTTTGAGAATAAACTGTCATACAGCACCTCTGTGTTGGCGCTTTGTTCTTGAGCTGCTACTGGATCCAGTAGACTAGATGAGAAAGAGACGCAACCTCACTGGAAGGACAGAGAGACAGGACAAGGTGGGCATAATTATTAGGTAGATTCTTCTCCTCAGGAAAAATGGGCCAAAAAAGAGACTTGACTGACTCTGAAATGTCAAAAATTGTAAAGTCTTTCAGAGGGATGCAGCACTCTTGAAATATCTAAGATATTGGGGCGTGATCACAGAACCATCAAACATTTTGTCGTAAATAGTCAACAGGGTCGCAAGAAACATGTCGAGAAGAAAAGATGCAAATTAACCACCAAAGATTTGAGAAGAATCAAACATGAAGCTACCAGAAACCCAATATCCTCCAGTGCTGCCATGTTCCACAACTGACCATTTGGAAGCTGTGGGCTTAAAGAGCCGGGAAACAAAATTTTACTCCGATATCACCGTCCACACAGTCGTGATAAATGTTGGAACTGAAAGGTTTAATTTATTAAGTCACCATGAACTATTAGCAACAAAAACATGACTAAATATTTCATGTAACATAAATATTTTTGTTTTGCGTTCTACCCCTTTTTTTTTTTATTTTATTTTATTATTTTTTTTTTTTGCACATTACTTTACGAATTCACACCGTTAGCCTACTGTGCATGTTTTTGTTCTTTGGGAGGAGACCAGAGTACACGGTGGAAACCCACTCAAACAGAAATACCAGAGCTCGGGAATCATAACCAGCATCTTTTTGCTGTGAGGTGGATGTGCAAATCACTGCCGCCCATTTTAACATTAATAATAAATATAATGTAATTTTACATAGCAAGTTTATTTTTTACAATTTGTATCTCATTTTTTACTATTTTCCTACCGTTTTCTAACAACAACAATAATAATAGTATTAATAATGGCCGCACAAACTGCTTTTATTGTATTATTTTATTAAGCAGTCATGTGGAAAACGTCCACATTTTTGGAGAATTGGCTAGCAAAGTTTACAGATTAATGTTTAAATTTTGTTCATTGTGTGTTTTACCCTTATATATTACAGTTGATATTTATATTACATTCCAATATGATTTTAATCTAAATAAGTACCGTACATACAACTACCTTGGTGGGCCGGACTGCCCTGAATTGTTGCATCTAATTAATCAAACGTAAGTGTTACAACAAAAATAATTGTCATGCCAAAAAATTTAGGTTTTTTTTTTTCAGTGCTGTTTTCCTCTCAACATTTCAGCCAACAGTCTGAACTTCTGAATTTAATAATCTACATAACTAATAACCTGGTATTACTTTTGCACGATTACTATAACAGGGATAAGAATTTTCCGTCATTCGTGGATTTCCACCTTTTCAATAGTCAAAATGGCCATTCTTGTTTTGTTTTGTTGGGGGCGGGGGATACAGGTTGAGCCATCAGCTGCTTGGTTGTCGTTACCCACCCGAACGTACCTTGAACTTCACCCTTATATGCTGCCGAATGCTGTGATAAATCTTTCACCGCTAACAGCTTGGTGTAGTCATGCCTTATGACTTTCACCAAAACACTCATTCTCTTGACTTCTAGTTGTTTTCCCTCCTCCTGCCTGTGTTTTTTAGTCTGTCTGTGTCTGTGTCTGTATCCATGTGGCAACATGCTCGCTCTGACCAAAGTTGTTACAGGCATGGTCAGAGGTAGGTCAATATTGGGTCACGTTCAGCTGATAAAGTTGATATAAGTTATTATTCGTGATATGTATCTTAAGTTTTGAAGGTTTCTGACTTTCAGAAATCATTGTCAAGTTTCTCCTCGATAATATTATATGAGATAATCTTAGCATGTTTAACATTTATTATTAGTTATTTTATTTCATTAGAAGTATTTTAATGTATGTTATTTTATGTATTAAATTTTATTGTAAAATAAGTTATTATATTATTTGAGATACACTTGAAAAAAAAATCCATCTCGAGTATGGTAGGAAGGGTGTGTGCTGCAGACAAGACACACACACACACACACACACACACACACACACACACACACACACACACACAGAGCTGATGCTTTTCTAAACAGCACTAAACAAGCCAATAACCTACCTACTGAATCTCCTGAATGGTCAATATAACTCACAATGCAGAGAATACACACATGGGTTATATATACTTCAGAAGAGTTCATACATGCTTGTTCGGCCAATTTAAGAACTAGTCTCAGGGGTCAACACTGGGGGCTAAAAGAGTGTTGACCCCTGAGACTAGTTTTTAAATCTCTTGTTGACCATTTAATGAATATTCATTACATTCTTTTTACTGCTGTAACCAAAAATTTGTCAGGTTTTTTTGGCTTTTTCCAATTTTATTTATTTATTTATTTTTAAATCATGAATATTAACATCTGCAGATCCATGAAACAAGGAATAACAAAGAATTACCCGGTTGATATTCTTATTAATAATATTGTTGTTATTATTATTATTATTACTATGTGTACAGATTCAAAATGAAAATGCAGCAGACAGTGATTGGGTTGTCTTGGTACATTCAGGCCCCTATTATTATTATTATTATTATTATTTTATTTTTTATTTTTTATTTATTAAACCAGTCTGTCTGCATCTCTAAAATTAGGGGTGCTGCCATTAAATATAAGTGACGTACTCAAGCTATATTGTTAATTTTTATGTTTCCAGTAATGGTTCCATAATGATAAAAGTACAGGTTTTTTTTTAATTCTGTTATGTCTTTGTTTTCCAGATGTATCATAGCATGGAGTGTCAGAGAAGTTTTACTAAAAGTGCTGTTTTGAAAAAGTGTAACTGTATCCACACAGGAGAGAATCCGTATTTCTGTGAACAGTGTGGGAAGAGTTTTACTAATGAGAGCAGTCTCCTACTTCATGAACGTATCCACACAGGAGTGAAGCCGTATGCCTGTAAACAGTGTGGGAAGAGTTTTACTCAGCCGCGTTCTCTCCAACGGCATGAATGTATCCACACAGGGGAGAAGCCCTATGCCTGTGAACAGTGTGGGAAGAGTTTTATTCAGAAGGGTCATCTCCAACAGCATGAACGTATCCACACGGGAGTGAAGCCGTATGCTTGTGAACAGTGTGGGAAGAGTTTTACTCAGCAGAGTTCTCTCCAACGGCATGAACGTATCCACACGGGTGTGAGGCCGTATTACTGCGAACAGTGTGGGAAGCGTTTTAGTCTGAAGAGTCATCTTCAAGAGCATGAGCGTATCCACGCAGGAGTGAAGCCGTATGTCTGTGAGCAGTGTGGAAAGAGTTTTACTCAGCAGGGTTCTCTCCAACGGCATGAACGTATCCACACAGGTGTGAGGCCGTATAACTGTGAACAGTGTGGGAAGAGTTTCAGTCAGAAGAGGTCTCTTCAACATCATGAGCGTATCCACACAGGACTGAAGCCGTATTGCAGTGAACAAATATCAGTTGGAAGAGGTCTCTTTAAAAGCATGAGCGTATCCACAATGAACTGATGCCGTATTGCTGTGTGCAGTGTGAGAAGAGTTTTAATAGTCAGAGTAATCTCCAACGGCATGAGGGTTGTCACTCAGGCATCACTGTGGGCAGTGTGGGAAAAGTTTCAGAGCTTTGAGTAATCTTCATTAGAGGGTGACACGGAGCGGATTTTCACTCCTGTCCCATCCCGCTCCCACAGAAAATGTATCTTGTCTTGTCCCAATCCCAGGCCAGAGTAAAAAAAAAAAAGTTCCTGTCCCATCCCACTCCTGGTAAAATGACTCCCATTCCCATCCCGCTCCCATTCAGAATGACTCCTTTTAGACTTTAGGCAATACATTGAATTTTTTATTTTTTATATCCCATTCTTTTTTTTAAGATTACTTTGTGTTCTGCAGTTTTATTTTAAAAAATTTGGCAACAGAAACAGTTCATCTGTGGTAATATACTGTAAACCCAAACAAGTTCACATTTTGATGTAACTGAATACCTAAGAAAGTTTGAGTACATATACTTTTTATTTTAATTAAACTATAAATAAAACTATAATTCAGATAAACCTGTAATTTTTGAGTTCTCTGAACTTATGAAATTATTCACATACCGGTATCTTTTGAGCTCGATATACTAAATTATTTTCATTTAATAAGACAAAATAAAATCAAGTTGAATTAACTTAATAATGGTTAATTAATTCAACTTAGTAAATCTGTGTAAATAGTACTTAAGCTTTCAGTTTTTAAGTCAACTCACTTTGGTTTTCTCAAGTTGTTAGTACCCTGCAAGCTTACTTTTTAAAAGTGAACTCTGCTTAAAAGTAGCTAACTCTTTCAAGGGAGAACTGCTTATTTTTAAACATTAACCACATTTTATAGCCAATATGATTTTCTGCCTTTGCACTGAAAGTTACTGTAAAATATCCCTTAAAGACTTTAACATTTCCATTAAAAGAATGTGTCGAAAAGAATTTAAGATGAATCACACCATTTACTTTTCTTGTAAAAACAAAATGTAAAAAATACACACCTTTTTGAAAACTGAAATATACCTTTTGAACGCAGAAAGCCATAGAAATAATGGCCTGAAATAAACACTACAAAAACTAAGGTCACAATTGTAAGTTGCATTATGTGAGCTGATGAGAACAAGAATACAGGGGTTTCTATGCTTGCACACATTGTTTAGTTCAACAAATCATTGTTCAACACAAGTAAGCACAGTTTCAGAGGTTTGCTGTCATCCAGACACACAAAAATTTTCTGAATGCGTGTGAGATTCTTGAGATGTTCTAAATTCAATGTATCGGTCAGGCCAAACAACAACATAAATGCCTCAGAAATCCTTGGGTGCTCAAAATAATATTGCCTCCACAATGACGAAGACCTTCTCCCAGCTGAAGGGATCAGGACCAGATGTGAGCAGAGCAACAGGAACATCGTTGAAAGGCTCATCTTCCTCCTGCAAACACCATCAATGCAATTACCACCACAAAAGGTAATTAAGACACACTCTGGATTAGTTGGAGAGAGAGTGCCAAAGAACTATTCTAAGAAGCACCCAGGCTTCAACCTCGTAATCAAAGCGTCAATAAAAATGTAATCAAATTGGCTCCTTTTAATATTAAATTTATTAAGATTTCTTGGGGGGTGGGAGCAAAAATATACAGACGAGACAGAAAAAATGCAAAACTAAACAGTAGTTGGTTTTATTATGCAAGGTACCTGAAGCCTGATTTTTGTTATATTAATGGATATTAACAGTGGTTACATTGCATGTCTGGAAGAACGCTGAAACATCCTAAAGCAAATATACAGGAAGTGCACGGAGGGACAAAATGCATCTCAGGTTGGCGTCATATTCTTCCTTGATTGACAAATTAAAATGATTATTGCATAAATATATTTGAACTTGTTCACTGCTATCTAGATCTCATCAGTAACTCCTCGATGTTCTGATGTATGATCACTATCAGCTGACAGATTTCTTGAAAATTCGAGTAATAACAGATAGTATCAATGGACTGTAAACTCAATTTCCTTTTTGAAAAAAAAAATTGTTTACCTTAAGGCTTTGTTCACACTGTCAGTTCAAATCAGATTTTTAGCATATTCAAGTTGTATAATTTTTTTTTTCTTTGTATCCATCTGTGTTTTTGACAGTGTGAGCAGCCAAAAACCACACAAGAATGGACCTTTCCAAATCTGGTTAAAACCCCATTCAGTGTGTGACCACTGATGTGCTGAGTTAATCCTAGACATGCCTGAAGATCATAAGCCTTAAGGATTTCCCGTGGTACCTCTGCGGTCTTGCCAGTCCGTGATGCCTTCTGCCTGTACAACTTGATCAGTCGTGGTGTGAATTGGTCAAGCTCTGAGTAGAAAGAGTTGCGCAGGTTCACTTTTGTAATTTGGAACTCTGGACAAACCTGTAAACACACAAACACAGGCATATTGACAGAATCATTAAATACTTATTTCTGACATCTTGCCGTGTCATACAATTAACACACAACTGATTAGAGGGACAAAGAAAAGCAGAAAGCACTTGTGATTTCATGCGCAAGGCTGGCCAGCTATTCAGAAAGTCTCTAGCTGGTAATTCACTCTTAACAATGTCTTGGCGGCGTAAGGCAAAGGTCATGTGCATGAGTATTTTCTATTAACAGCAGATTTTTCTCTGCCTTTTTGACTTCTATGATCTGCAGTCTTTTCTGTTCAAGTGTAGCCTGGTTCTCTCCTCTGGGAAAGTTGGGCAGGAAGTTTACTTCAGAACGACACCGCGCATTTCCACGGCCATCCATAAATGATCAATAATTAATTACAGTATGTGATATGGATAGGGAAGTCCAGCAATTTGCATAAAATTTATGGAGGACCAAGTATGACATTATAACCGGCAGGCTCTTCCTCAGTTGCACCTGATACCCCTGATTTTTTTTTCTTTTTTTCTCCAGAATGTTTGCAGATGGTGTTAACACGTAACCCCACACTCTAATAATATCAACAAACCCAATTAATTATTTTCCAGTTCTTATGGAGAAACAAATCCCACTGCCTTAAAAGGTTACAGTGTGTCAAAGAGTACAAAGAGGGTGGTGTTAGAGCACTTGATTTTGAATCACTGGTCGGAACCTTCAACATTAATTGGATAAAAGCCTGTCTGTCCCAACCCAGCTCCATGTGGTTTCACACCCCAATGTCCCTGTTCAATAAACTGGGAGGCTTGGACTTTCTCCTAAAGTGCAGTTTTGACAATTTTGAGGTGAACAAAAGTCTCATTATCACAGACAGATTCTTCACTTCTGGGAGATGTTATTATCCCTCAACTTCTCCCCTCATGGTTCAATTCAGTGGAACAATAGAGTCGAAAATCTGTTTTCAAAAATGATTGGCTCAAAGGAAACATTGTGTTTGTTATGGATCGACTAGACTGTCAAGTTAACCTACTGGACTATTCCATCTTACTAAACAAATATGGCTGCAAGAACTTTTATAGAGCAATTCCTTTACCATTTATTCAGTTAATTAAGTCATTTAATGTACTAAAGCTGTATTACCAAAACAAATTATAGCAAATTGTGGCTTAAACGACAGCAAATGTAACAACAAGTTTATTATCACTGTCTTTAAGTCCAGATTCTTTCATAAGTATTACAGAGGAACTTTTGCACTTGTATCCTTTGTAATGAAGCTGAAGAAACTTTAGATCACTTGTTTATGTCAGATACAATCAGAATTGTTTAATTTTATTAAAACCCCTGACTCTTTCTGCTGTTTGTTGTTTTCTTCTTGGTTTGTATTCTGTAATTTGTATCCTCTTCGAGAAATTGTATTTATGTTCCCTATATGTTTTACATGTTTATTAACAAGTAATGGGAAAAAAAGTAATTATGATCCACACTACATACCAGCTGGTGGCAGCAATGCATCAAATAAGTGTTTTGCAACCGCCATAAAAGAGAAGAAGAACAACAAGAAAATCACATGGGAGTGCATGTCCTCTTCTCCTTGTGAAAAAGCACGAATCCAGAATCTGAGAGTTCGGAAGAAAACCTACATTTACGGAGTGTCGAGTACAAATTCAGGGTATGTAATATCTGTTAAATCTGTTTTGTACATTTATGTAAGTGTAAGTTGTAAGTGTTTATTTTTAAGTTAATGTGATGTATATTCGTGCAGGAAGCCCATCTTGTACTGTATATGGTAGAGTTTAAATCCTTTAAAGGACATGTCTTAATTAACAATGCAAAATCATGTAAATTGTTTGATTGGCTTATATAAATACATCCACGGCTTTTTTTGACCAATACACACTGTGGTTTTTACTGAAAACCACGTCAGTGTTTTCAGAACATTCCAGAGTATGTTCACATCGGAGCCTAAGTTGGTCATGTGACAATGTGACATAGATTCCAGAAAACAATCCTACTTCGCTATAGTACAATGGCCGCCAGCGATAGAGAAGCTTCTCCATTCCCTTCGTATGGGTCTTTTTGCAATCAGAGTGAGGACTTAAACAATTATTCAGCACCCAACTTACATCGGACAGTGACAATTTACAGGCTTCGGTTATAGAGCGTTATCGGTTCGAACCGGTAGCCCCTCCACAGGCTGCAAGACGCAGAACTCCTGGTCGAGCCCATGGATATGCAAATGATGGCCATGAAAATCATGCCAACAACATTGACTGGTAAGTATCATTTCTATGTTCTGTCCGGAATTAATCACAACCATCTATCATTAGCATTATTTATTAATTAGTCCTACAAACATGACAAAACCAGAGGCTACATCAGCACTGTGCTAGTATTAGTATGTAATGTGTGTGTATGTATATGTATGTATATATATATATCACGGTTGTTCTCTATCTCTCACTACAGGCATGGGTTGGTCTTTACGGGGCGAATACTGGGCATTGCATTTCCTCGTGGTTTCCACTTCGTGGATATTACTGGGTCAGTCGGCCACTGATGGAGAGAGACAACTCGGTGTGGGATGTAACTTCTCCGAGTAGTTATTACTACACCCGCCAACAACACAAGATGTCATTTTGAATGAAGCGCTTTTGAGTGATGTCAGCACTCATTTTCGGCGTAAAATGTCAAACATTTTCAGAAGCATTCGAAGAACGGGAAGTTTAAAGTATCCTGGTTCATTAAGGGGGACAATGTGAGTGCAGAACGACCCGGGTGCACTCTAGTACTAGCATTGTTATCACTTTTTGCTTGTAATCGTATTAAATAAAAAGCTTAAGACATGTCCTTTAAGGGGCATCAGGAAAATAAGCTGTATATGATACCTTAGACTTTTTAGCCTTTCAAATCAGTTTATTATTATTATTACTATTATTATTATTTTAAACTTTTTTTTTCTCACAGTGTGAGACCAGGGGCCTCATGTAGAAGACTTGCGTAGAATTCTTACTGAAAAATGGTGTCGAAAACGTCATACGCACAAAAAAATTCAGATGTATGAATCTGTGCATATGCATGAATCCAAGCACATTTCCTTTAAACATCTGAATCAACGTGGAATTGAGCGCACATGTAGGAGTACCCGACCCCTCCCTGTTCACACCCTCATTTAAATATGCAAATCATATTTAAATCAACCCTGCACCGGAGATTCCCGTCTTCACAGGATCAGAAAACCCTTATAATATGAGGAAGACGGGGAGGCGCGCAAGAATGTAGTGTTTGGCACGCTGTCCTCTAGCATTAATAACAAAAGCAAGAGGTCTGAGTGGGAGAGAGTGTGTGAGCTCGTCAATGCTGTGGGGGTCAGAAAGGTGTACACACACGCGGAGTTTAAAAAAAAAAAAGTGGTCAGACTTAAAGGTTAAGCAGAGGACAGTTAAGCAGAGGACAGGCTGCCCACCGCCAAAGTCTGACTTAATCCGGTGGGGGGAGAGGAGAGGAGGACCTCACTCCACTTGAGCAAAGAGTCGCTGCAGTCAAAAGTCAAAGGTTTCGGGGGGTGGGAGCGCATGTGGGGTCTCTGATCACGCGCAAGCCCACAGCCCTATAGGATAGAGGTTCATGGGGAAATGTGTGCATGCTCTTTGATTTGGCAAATTTAAACATGCCAGTACAAGGAAGCAGATATCCAAGACTTTGACTCATGTTTAAGTACGATTTATTTCTTTTTTAAAAGAGACAGTGAGACGGAGGACACGCAGCCACAGACTCGGGGATTCCTCCATCATCTGCGGTGGCTCTGGGTCACAGAAATGGGGGATTCCTGCTGCCTGCCCGACTGGCTGTTTCCTCCCCGCGATGTGCTGTGCACAGGGCGCCAGTGGCGAATTTGCCAATCTTGGTGTTCTCTGGCAAATGCCAAAGGATCATCACGGCATTGGGCTGTAAACACAACCCCCACCTGTGAACATCGAGCCCTCATACCACCTTATGGAGTCTGTTTCTGACCGTTTGACCAGACACATGCATATTTGTTGCCTGCTGGAGGTCATTTTGCAGGGCTCTGGCAGTGCTCCTCCTGTTCTTCCTTGCACAAAGCCAGAGGTAGCAGTCCTGCTGCTGGGTTGTTGCCCTTCTACAGCCTCCTACATGTTTCCTGATGTACTGGCCTGGCTCCTGGTAGCACCTTCATGCTCTGGACAATACGCTGACAGACACAGCAAACCTGCACAACCTGAGCCACTTGTGTGGGTTGCAGACTCCGTCTCATGCTACCACTAGAGTAAAAGCACCGCCAGCATTCAAAAGTGACCAAAACATCAGCCAGATAGCATAGGAACCGAGAAGTAGTCTGTGGTCACCACCTGCAGAACCACTCCTTTATTGAGGGTGTGTTGCTAATTGCCTATAATTGAGATACACTAAAGCCATCTTGATCATGATCAGAGGAGTGTGTGCTGCAGATGAGACACACATACACACAGCCGATGGATTTCTCTATTTGTCTGTTAATGTAGAGCGGCCAGTAATAAACAAGCCAAAAACCCACCTACTATCTCCTGAATGGTCATTAAAACTTGGAACACAACCAGGGCTAGTAAATTTTCTGAGCCACTAGCCCTGGGGCTAATGAAGTGTTGACCCCTAAGACGAATTCTCTAAACTTCGGTTGACACTTTTTAAAATATTCATGACATATTCTGGATTTTTTCTGCTGTAACTGTATTTTTTTTTTCACCTTCATCTTTATCTTCTTCTTGCTTAATCTGTGGTTGGGTCACAGGCCAGGAGCCTAAGCAGTGAGATCCAGATGTCCCTCTCCCCACCCACTTCCTCCAGCTCTTCTGGGGAGACACTGAGATGCATAGTCCCTCCAGTGTGTTCTGGGTTGACCCCGGGGTCTGTTCCCGGGTGACCATGCCTGAAACACCACACCAGTGAGTCATTTAGGAGGCATTCTAATCATCAGCCCAAGCCACCTCAACTGGTTCCTGGTTCCAGCTTGTATTCGTGATCTTGTTCTTTTGGTCACTACCGAAAGCTTGTGACCATAGGTAAGGGTATGACCCTAAATTGAGAGCCTTGCCTTCTGGCTCAGCTCTCTCAGTGAACAAGACCCCGAGATACTTGAACTTTCCATTCCAGACCCGAAGTGTGCTTTCCACTTTTTTCCGGCTGAGAACCATGGCCTCAGATTTGAAGGTGCTTATTCTCATCATGGCCACTTCACACTCAGCTATGAATTGCTCCAGTGAGAGCTGGAGGTCCCGGCTGGATGAAGCCAAAAGGACAATGCCATCCACAAAAAGCAGAGATGAGATCCTATGGCCACCAAACCAGAACCCCTCAACAGCTTGGCTGTGCCTAGAAAGTCTATCCATTAAGTTTGAACAGAACTGGTTACAAAAGACAGCCTTGGCAGAGTTAATCCTCCACTGGAAATGAATTTGATGTTGTCACCAATGGAGACCAAGCTCTGGCTCCAGCAATACAGAGACCCAATGGCCCGTAGCAAGGGGCCTGGTATACCATACTCCCGGAGCATGCCCCACAAGGCTGAGGGACATAATCAAAAGCCTTCTCCAAGCACATGTGGACAGGTTCCCATGCTCCCTCCATGATCCTGTAGTGGTAAAGTGTAGAGCTGGTCAAGAGTGCTGCAGCAGGGATGAAAACCACATTGTTCCTCATGAATCCAAGGTTCAACAATCAGTCAGATCCTCTCTCCAGTACTCCTGAATAGATTTTCCCGGGTAGGCTGAGGAGTGTGATTCCATGATAGTCGGAACACACCCTCAAGTCCCCCTTTTTAAAAAGAGAAACTACTACCCAGTTTGCCAAATCCAGAGGTGTGGCCCAAAGTGACCATACAATGTTGCAGAGACGTGTCACACAAGACAGTCCTACAACATCCAGAGCTCTGAGGCATTCAGGCATGTTGGTAGGATTGAGAAGTTCCTCAAAGGATTCCTTCCACCTCCAAACAACATCCCCAGTCGAGGTGAGCAGCTCCTCACTTCCACTGTTAACAGTGTTTGTGGAGTACTGCTTCTCCCTCCCGAGGCATCGGATGGTGGTCCAGAACCCTTCCGAGGCCAATCAATTGTCTTTTTTCAGGCCCTCACCAAACTCCACCCACAGCCAAGATTTTGCATCAGCTACAGCACGTTTGTCCTGTCAGTACCCATCCACTGCCTCAGGAGTCCCACAGGCCAAAAGGACCCAATACTCCTCCTTTTTCAGCTTGACGGTCCCCCTCACTGCAGGTGTCCATCATCTGGTTCGGGGGATTGCCCAGTGGCACCAGTGACCTTTCGGCCACAGCTCTGAACTGCCGCCTCAGAGACACAGAACATGGCCCATTTGGACTCTGTCCCCGACCTCCATTGGGATGTGTTTGTAGCTTGTAGCAGAGTGTAGACCTCACGCTGTGGTGAGGGGGGCTATCCAGCTGAAGAAGGAGTCCTATGAGAACTTTTTAGCCTGTGGGACTATCGAGGCAGCAGACAGGTATGGGCAGACCAAACGTGCTGCTACCAGGGCTGTTGCCGGTGCAAAATCTCGAGCAATGAGTGAGTTTGTTGAGGGCCTGGAAAGCACCTATTGGTTGGCTTCAAAGTTTCTGGTCCACCACCCAATGCCTCAGGATACAGAAGCAGTTCTCCACAAACACTGTTTACACTGGAAGTGGGGAACTCCTCCCCTTTACTAGGGATGTAAGAAGAGCCTGTGGGTTCGGGTGGGGGACTGCTTATCAATGGGCTGCCCAGGTGCCCCTGGAATACAGTGTACTGGACTTGTTGCTTTGGGCCATTAGGTCTCTGTGCCACCGGAGCCAGAGCTAAGTCCACTTTAATAACAACCGGTCAAATTCGTTTCTAGTGAGGGTTGGACCCTCTCAAGGCTGTCTTTTGTCACCGGTTCCGTTCATAATTTTTAAGGACAGAATTTCTAGGCACAGCCGAGGCACTGAGGGGTTCTGGTTTGGTGTCCATAAGATCTCGTCTTTGCGTTTTGCGTATGACTTTGTCCCTTTGGCTTCATCAAGCTGGGACCTCCAGCACTCATTGGAGCGATTCACAGCTGGGTGTAAAGCGACCAGGATGAGAATCAGCGCCTTCAATTCTGAGGCCATAGTTCTCAGCCGGAAAAGAGTGGAATGCACCCTCTGGGTCTGGAATGAGGTCCTGCCTGAAGTGGAGTCTGGGATCTCTTTCCTGAGTGAGGAAAGGATAGATCGGGAGATCATAAAGTGGATTGGTGCAGCCTCTGCTGTAAAGGTTGTTGTGTTGTGGTGGAAAGGGAGCTGAGCCAAAATGCAAAGCTCTTAATTTACAAGTTGATCTGCGTTCCAGTCCTCAGCTATAGTCAGGAGATCTGGGTTGTAATCGCAGATACAAGCAGCTGAAACAAGCTTCCTTCGCAGGGTGGCGGGCTCTCCCTCAGAGCTGAAAAGCTTGGCTATCTGGGAGGAGCTCGGAGTAGGTGGCTGAAGCATCGGATTAGAATGCCTCCCGGATGCCTCTTTGGAGTGGTTTTTCAGGCATGTCTGACTGGGAAGAGATCTCTGGGTTAATCCAGAACATGCTGGAGGGGCTATGTCTCATGGGTGGTCTGGGAACGCCTCGGTGTGTGTACCCAGGGGAGCTGGAGGAAGTGGCTGGGGAGAGGGATTTCTGGACCTCACTACTTAGGCTGCTGCCCCATGACCTTAACAACTGGAAGCACATTTAGACAATTATTATTATTAGTAGTAGTATCATTATTATTATTATTAATTTAACCAGTCCATTTGCATCTCTAAAATTATGGGTGTTGCAGACATTGAATGTGAATGATTTTGTACTGAAGCTGTATTGCATTATTTTTGATGTTTCCAGTAACAGTTCCATAATGATAAAGACACAGATTTTTTTTAATCATGTCATATCATTGTTATGTTTTCCAGATGTATCACCGCTTGGATTGTCAGAGAGGTTTTACTAAAAGTGCTGTTTTGAAAAAGCATATCCGTATCCAAACAGGAGAGAAACTGTATTACTGTGAACAGTGTGGAAAGAGTTTTAATCAGAAGAGTCATTTTCAAGAGCATGAGCGTATCCACACAGGAGAGAAACCATATACCTGTCAACAGTGTGGGAAGAGTTTTCGTCTGAAGAGATCTCTCAAACGGCATGAGCATATTCACACAGGAGAGAAGCCATATTGCTGTGAACAGTGTGGGAAGAGTTTTAATCAGCATTTTCATCTTCAAGAGCATGTGCGTATCCACACCGGAGAAAAGCCATATTACTGCGAACAGTGTGGGAAGTGTTTTACTCAGCAGATTCATCTTCAAAAACATAACCGTATCCACACAGGAGAGAAGCCGTATTACTGTGAACAGTGTGGGAATTGTTTTAGCGTGAATAGTACTCTCCAAAAGCACAAGCTTATCCACACAGGAGAGAAGCCCTATTATTGCAATCAGTGTGGCAAGAGTTTCAGCCGGAGGTGTTCTCTCGTACTTCATGAACGTATCCACAGAGGAGAGAAGCCATACTGCTGTAAACACTGTGGGAAGAGTTTCAGTCAGAAGAGTTCTCTCCAACGGCATGAGCGTATCCACACCGGAGAGAAGCCATATTACTGCGAACAATGTGGGAAGTGTTTTTCTCAGCAGAATCAGCTTCAAGGTCATAACCATATCCACACCGGAAATAAGCCTTATTACTGTGAACAGTGTGGAAAATGTTTTAGTCAAAACAGTCATCTCCAAAAGCACAAGCGTATCCATACAGAAGAGAAGCTATATTACTGTGAGCAGTGTGGGAAGAGTTTTACTCAGCAGATTTCTCTCCAACACCATGAGCGGATCCACACAGGAGAAAAGCCATATTGGTGTGAACAGTGTGGTAAGAGTTTTACTTAGCAGATTTCTCTCCAACGGCATGAGCGTATCCACACCGGACTGAAGCCATATTGCTGTGAACAGTATGGGAAGAGTTTTTCCCAGCAGAGTCTTCTCTAACACCATGAGCGGATCCACACAGGAGAGAAGCCATACTGCTGTGATCTTTGTGGGAACAGGTTTACTAGTCAGAGTTCTCTCTAACGGCATGAATGTATCCACACTGGACTGAAGCCGTATTGCTGCGAACATTGTGGAAAGAGTTTTAGACCCAAGAGTAACCTTCATCACCCCCAGCAGAGTCATCCAGGACAGTAGCAATATTTAGCTATAACATACGGCCACAAATGACATCGAATACACTATGTGTTGCACAAAAATCCGATCTGGGTTTCTCCAACTGAATTTATTCTAGCTGTAAAACACCAGTGTGTTAGGATTTGTTACAGTTGAAAACCTTAGTGGTTAAGGCGATGGGTTACTGATCCAAAGGCCAACGGTTCAATTCCAACTATTACCACTGTTGGGCCCTTGAGCAAGGCCCTTAACCCTCAATTGCTCAGTTGTGTAAAAAAAAAATAAAAATTGTAAGTCGCTCTGGATAAGAGCGTCTGCCAAATGCTGTAGATGTAAATGTAAAACCACTGAATGCTTCATTAAACAGTTCAGAGCAAATGCAATCTGTGGACCTAAAAGAAGCTAATGTAACTGAGATGGATCCGAAAGGTATTCAAATATATGGGTTTATGATTGGGAACATGATCTTATGAGTATGAAAAGTACTCCTGTCTACTACACTGTACACATTTTATATGTAGATTTTTTGTACATTTTGTCATTTGTTTATATAGATCTACATTATATGCTATTATGCCCCAAATATACATTATGTATCCATTTAATATATAGATGTACATGTATGTTATTTTAAGGTTACTGAAGTGACAGAGAATGGCAGTATGTAAGGAGACCTGTCAAATGAATAACTTTATTTTGCTTGTATGTATTGTGACAGTCATTGAAATGAGCATTTTAACTGACCGTCTATGGCTATAAGGTGTCCTGTCAGTTGAATGTAACATTAAGTACATGAACATATATGACAAACTGTGCTTGATATTGTAACATATTTTTTTGCATTTGACCAACAGCTAACCATTAATGATATCTTTTGAATCTCATTCTGTTGTTGTTTATTGTTGTTCTACATTGGTTTTGTACTCTATAGCAGTTTATCCTGTTTTAGTTTGGCAGAGCAGCATAATGCTTGATTAATTAAGTTTTCTTTATTCACTTATTTTTGATCCTGGGAGCTATGTTGTCGGGGGCATTATGCCCCTGGTAGGGTCACCCAAGGCAAACAGGTCCTAGGTGAA
>JAOUQZ010044988.1:0-10874 GCA_028564935.1 Neosilurus hyrtlii | reverse complement strand
ATCCTTCCCTCACTCGTGAACAAGACCCCGAGTTACTTGAACTCCTCCACTTGGGGCAAGACCTCATTCCCGACCCGTGTATATATATATATATATATATATATATATATATATATATACCTAATGTGCATGCCCTTGGGTTGTGAAAGGAAATCAGAGTACCCAGAGAAAACCCACACAAACAAGGAAAAAATATGCAAATTCCATTCAAAAATGCCTTTACCAAGCCCAGGACTCAATCCCAGGGTCTTCTTTGCTTCAAGGCAGATGTGCTAATCACTACGCCACCGCTACATCCTGTGTTTACATGGAGACTCAAACTGGTGGCAATCAGAAGCTTGAGGAAAACACACAAGCAAATCACTGGAGAACAACCACCCATCTGCCCTGAAAGTCTTAGGAATGACCTCATAACCTGTATGGATGCTATTGTGCATAAATAAACCCTCCTAATTGACAGTAATTGTATTTAGATGAAAAATTGCACCCGGGATAAGATTTTAAGAAACAATCTGCACAATCTTGAAAAATGGAGCAAGTTGCGACCACCATGATCAAGTTGTTCAGGAATGAGTAGTTTCTATTCAAGCAACTGTGCCAGGGCAACTTGTTCCAGGTGCGAGCTGTTCCAGCACAAGTGCCCATGTAAAAAGCTGTAGGTAGATTTCCAGCTTTAACTTTTGGCCTATGGTCATGAGCTCGGTTAGTGACCGAAAGAACAAGATCACGGACACAAGCTGTTGAAATGAGCTTCCTTCGCAGGGTGGTGGGGTTCTCCCTCAGAGATAGGGTGAGAAGTTTGGCCATCTGGGAGGAGCTCAGAGTACAACCGCTCCTCTCCTGCATAGAATGCCTCATAAATGCCTCCCTGGTGTGGTGTTTCAGGCATGTCCAACCAGGAAGAGACCCCGGGGTCGACCTAGAACACAATGGAGGGATAATGTCTCTCAGCTGGTCCCCCCCCAGAAGAGCTGGAGGAAGTGACTGGGGAGAGGGACATCTGGACCACACCGCTTAGGTTGCTGCCCCGCAACCCAACCACGGATCAAGCGGAAGATGTTGATCATGTCTGCCTTCCTTCTGGTTTCTCTCTTTTTAGTTATGCTGACATAGCTAGTCATGCCGGAGTCACTGCTTGTACCCAGCACTAATAAACGCTTCTTTTACCATTTCACTGTTATGAGCATTCCTAACTTTTTGAGGTGGCGCAAGTTGTTCCAGAGCATCTTGCTCTGGGCACAACACGCTGCCTGAGCTCAATTGATGTCAAGGGATGGTTTATTTGTCTGCAACAGGGTCCATCTGGGTTATTAGATTGTTTTGCAAACTTTCTCAGCAGATGGATGGTTCTTTTCAAATGGTTTGGGCAAGGAGAGGAACGTCTTCCATCAACACAAAAAAAAAATGTGATTTTCCCCCATAACTGTCATTCTAGAAACTTTCAGAAATGACAATGTGCATTTGCATTTATGTTTATGATTCTTTGTTGCTGCCTTTTCTTTACTAGATCCTCATAATCTTTGAGAAATCTGACAGCTAATCACTGAATTTCATATACATTCTTGCATGCTGTTCCTGCAGCTTCTGGTTTGCTAACGATTTAAGAGTGTATGACATGTAAGAAAGTGGACAGTGCTGGCAATGCAATGGACTGGAAAGCTGTTCAGGGTGTACCCCAACATCTGGCCAGAGTCGACTGAGATAGGCTCCAGCCCTCCCGCTGCCCCTAGGATTGACTAAAGAAATCAAAGAATTTGGTCAAACATTTCTTTGTGAATGTCCATGTGGGTTTCCTCCAGGTTCTCCAGTTTCATCCTCCCTCCAAAGGCTAAATGGCGAGGTTTGCATAGGTACCCAGTGTTCTTCCAGATCCTCCGTGAACCCCCAACAGACTCTAAGTCCACCCTAAAGATTTGAAACCTTTCATTTTATCCAGCTTTTTACTACTAATAGACATAGTTTTATTTAAACTGAGTTATTTTTCAGCTCTTGTGTCTTATCTAACCATGAGCATTCTTTCATGTCACTATGACTGTAGTACAGATCATGAGTGGTGTGATGCTTCTGAGCAGGGATGAATCGTCTCTGTGTTTTCCCTGTCTGCTCATCTCATTCCGACAGGGACTTTTGAGTTCATCCTGGAAAATATATTTTAAATATATTTCAGGACGACTCCATCTCATTATTCCCAGCGTTCTAACGCTTCCTTTGAAAGCCAGATCTCAACTACTTTAGCCAAAACCTCAGATCTGAAGAGTATCCTCTACAGAGCCGTGAATCATTTCCACATTAGCACATGCTATGAGACGGAAATAGACATGGATTTCCCTTCCAGTGCTCCTGCTCTTCTCTTTATCCCGCTGAGTCTCACACTACACAGTAACAAACACAGATTTTATTTATTTAGAGAACCTTATATGGCAGATGCTTCCACATTATTGATTAGTCACAAATTAACTTTTTTCTTGCAACTAACAGAGATATCCATAATCAGGCATTTTGTTCTTGTGACTCACTTTTTTTTGCCTCTAAAAACAGTTCAGATTAAAAACATTAAATGAAAGTTAAACCTAACCTAAATAAAAGTTTGCATGTATATGCTTTGTCCATATGCATCAAAACATGCTATTGTTATTACAACTTTCTTTGTGGGGGGGTGGAAGATTCAATCCTCACGCATGGGGGCACCATTATATTGGGGTGGGAGTGACATTGCAGAAACAGTTTTGCAGAAGTGTTGTGCATTAGGGGGCAATGGTGGCCCTGTGGTAGGGTGCTGGCGTACTGATACGAAGGTCATGGGTTCAAGCCTCTTTTGAGTTATGTTGCACACAAACAAACAAGCAGACAGACAAACAAAGCAACACAGGTGAAAGCATAACCGCCTGCAGAGGTAACTAGAAATACTACCTGGAGGTTATACACCTCCACATGGTATACAAAGCGGACAGTGAGAGTACAGTGTTGGGTGGAGAAGCAGTGCAGGGGTGGTGTCAGTGGTACTATGAGTGACAGATGTATTTCTGAACAGGTTTCGGATTAAACCTTGGATTACAGAGCTAGTCCAGTGTCTGGGGAGCATATTGTTCCATAAAATGACTATAAACAGGTTTGAGATATCATGTTCACAAGAATGGCTAACATGAGTTAGTGCAGTGCAGTGACCTTGAGCTTTGCCCTAAAAAATCGAATCAGTTCACTATTAAGTCAGAGCGGACTTTTATGCAAAAACTGAAGCAGCCACTATTACTATTGCATGGAAAGAAACAGCACACCAAATGATTAAACAGCACCCACATCCAATATGACAAACAGATCCTTGATGTTCTGCTGGCAGTATCTTTTTTTCAGTATGAAGTTTTTTCAGTATGAAGTAAAACAGTTCAACTCTGCTTTTTCTTTAAATAGGCATTTCTGAAATCTTCCTTCGTAAAATTCTTTGGAAAAACAATATTCTCCACCAAGCTGGGTCCAACTTTCTTGAATAGCAGTTGAAAGATCAGGATGTAGGATGGAGCCTCGCCTCCATCAAAGCAAATATCTGTGATCTGTATAATGGTTAGCATGTACGCTTCACAACAAGAAGGCCCTGGGTTCAATACCCGAGCTCAGCGATAGCGTTTCCTGGGTGCAGTTTGCATGTTCGCCCTATGCTTGCACGGGTTTTCTCAGGGTACTTCAGTTTCCTCCCACAGTCCAAAGACATACACTTAAGGCTAATCGGCTGTTCCATATTTCTCCAAGGTGTGAGTGTGAATGTTTGTGTGTGTGTGCGCCCTTCCATGGTCTGGTGAGTTCAGAGTGTACCCTGGCTTCGCTCAGTGTCGGATGAGATAGGTTCAAGCCTCTCTGCAACCCTAGGAGGATTAAGTGGTTCAGGAAATAAGTGAAAGTGTAAAACAAACAAAAAAAAAAAGCAAGATAAACATCCTCTAAATTCGGTGATTCTATCACTTTTGCCTGGGCTGTACTGTTTCTGTGTGGAGTTTGCATGTTCTCCCTGTGTTTGCGTGGGTTTCCTCCGGGTTCTCCAGTTTCCTCCCACATTTCCAAAACATGCACAGTAGGCTATCTGGCTGTTCCAAATCACCCCTAGGTGTGAGTGTGAATGGTTGTATTTGTCTTGGCCCTGCAATGGCCTGGTGAGCTGCCCAGGGTGTACCCCGCTCCCTGAGATGGGCTTCAACCTCAGAAAATGAATGAATGAATGTGTGTGTGTGTGTGTGTGTGTGTGTGTGTGTGTGTGTGTGTGTGTGTGTGTGTATGTGTATACATATACAGTTTGACTCACTTCTTCAAATTTTTCCTGAGCTAAGTACTGGAATCATCCCTGTGTATTTTTAGTAGATGTCTTCGCACACACACACGTACACACTTACTCACACCCAAAAACCCAAAGTTCATGTAAAAGGGGTGTTTGTGAACTATACCAGCCTCAGGTACCAATAATCTCCAGTGTAAACTAATCTGTTGTACATTTTGAAGGATAACACACTTTTATCAGGTTTATCTACAGACAGTCTGTTTACTGCATCAATAAGCTGTGTGTGTGTGTGTGTGTGTGTGTGTGTGTGTGTGTGTGTGTGTGTGTGTGTGTGTGTGTGTAATATCCTTCCCTCACAGTGGAATGCATAGAACAGGTCTAGACCTGAACTTCCGCGTAAAGCAGGAAGTTAGCAAACTGACAGCCTTTCAGCCCTGCAGCCGCCCTCGAACTCCACGCACCCATCTGCATCTGCGGGTGTTGACCAAGAGGTGCAGGAAAACCCTGAAGAAAAGCTAATACTGTGAAAAAAATTATCTATGATACTCTAATTGACTGACTGAGTCCAGGATCACAGCAAAGGTAAGATGTGCCCTTTATTCTGTAATGGATGGGTGTGATAGGAGTAACGCTCGGGGTAACGGTATTCACAAGGTTTCTGTGTGTTCACGTCTGTGAAGTGATTTCTTTCTGAACCTGTCTGAGGGTTCTTATCCACTCACACGGATCAAAGTCCAACTTGCCCTTGATTATAAAAGATGTTGAATTAGTGGGTAGAGTCGGGATAAAGAGATTGCACAGATATTTCTCAACTGCCCTTCAGGAAATTTATGAGGGTTTTCTTTAAAGCAAAAATTTTATTAAGAAACGTTTTTCTTATAAATATAATTAAATAAATAAATATAAATAAGATTGGTTTTAATACATAGGAGCATATTTTGTCAAGCCAGTGTAAGCGATCCTCTGTGTGTGTGTGTGTGTGTGTGTGTGTGTGTGTGTGGCTCACTGATCTGATCTGTGATTATTTCTGGAAGAATTTTTAGAAGAATACTGAGGTTTCAGACATCCTTTTTAAACTCACACACACAGACACACACACACACACACAAATTTGTAATGATTTAGAGCCCGCTGTGTATATAGTGTGCCTCTCTCTCTCTCTCTCTCTCTCTCTCTGACATCAGCTTGCTGTAATTTTTTACCACTTTTGCACGTTCTGCCCTTTTGAAATCCCCACACAACATCTCAGTGGAGTTGAAATCTCGGTTTTAACCAGGTTCCATAACTCCAGTTCTTCATTTGAACTCATTCCTTGGTGGGCTTACTTTACTGGTCTGGTTACGATAATTATCTTTTAAAATCTCCACTTCTGGATCGACTGCAGTGGCCTGACGAACTGTCCAGGGTGTACTCGGCCCTCGCCAGCCTTCCCCGCGACCCTAATCAGGATTAAACGGTTCAGAAAGTGAATGAATGAATGAACACTTCTGGTTCGACTTCAGCTTTCCAACAGATGGCCTCACGTTATCTTCACGAACCTTCTGATGTGATATAGAATTCATAACTGAATCAGTAACTGCAAGCTGCTCAAAACCAAAACATAACTTTTTCACTGCAATACTTTACAGCTGGTATGAGGTTCTTCACCTATTAACATGTGTACTGTCACGGTGGCCAAACAACTTTATCTCTGATTCCTTGGTCCAGATTGCATTATTCCATGAGGCCTGGTCTTTACATGTATGTTCGTTGTCAAATTGCTGTTTGTTGTTGTTGTTGTTGTTGCTGATGTTTTGAGGGAGCAGCAAAAGCTCTGGTGTGGCGAATGGCACCCAGAGTTTGTCTCTTTCTGACTGTAGACATATGCACTTTCGCACCAACATGTGATATTCTTAGAGACGTCTTTTCTCAGTCAAACACGCCGAGTTGGCTGCAGCGACCTGTCCAAACAAACTGTCAGTGCTTTTACATCCATGTCACTTATAGATGATTTACCTTACAGCGGGATTATTTCTGAGGCCTTAGAGAGCTCTTTAGATCTTGGTGTGATGACACAGCTCACGTCAATAACCAAGAGAACAAAACACTAAAATAGAAAAGATGTCATGTTTAAATAAGACGGATTCCTTCTGCAGGAGGTTTTGATCAGTGGTACCTTCTCTGGTACGCCTGAGTGTAAATATACAGGCTTGAAGGTATGATACAGGGTCCTTACTTTTTTCATGTGACTGATCCGTTGTTTTGTATATATCTGATCTAGTATCAGCTTTGTGTGTGTGTGTGTGTGTGTGTGTGTGTGTGTGTGTGTGTGTGTGTGTGTATACTATGAGTACAACTAGATTTTAATTATAAATACATCAAATTCAAATTTATTTGTCCTATACAAAATCATACATGGATAGATAGATAGATAGATGTGTGTGGGTGTGTGTGTGTTTATATATAAACACTTCTCGGACACCACCCCACCCACCATGGCTTCACACCACTATGAGGAAACTTGACTACATTAACACGTCTTAAAGTCTCTCTGTCTTTACGAAGGAATACATATATAAAAATGTATATATATATAAACATACATGTGTCATACTGTAGTTAAAAGGTTTAGACTGGCCTTGGACCTGGAGAACCCTGTCAGAGATCTGGACTCTGATTTACTTTGATGAAACATTATTGTTTTAAGTAATTGTGGTGAACGGAATTGCCGTATTGCTGCAGTCAGGGGAATTTAACAATGTGCACTCAGACAACGTTTCACCACATCTGTAACATGTATGGGGTAAAAAAATGTTCTTAGGGGTTCTTGAATTGTGTCCAATAAGCCCAGCTCTTCGAGTAGAACAAAAGCAATGGCACCCTATTAAAGATGGTAGAATGTGTCTGTTTGTATTCAGCTCTGTCTCTTATGAAGTTTCGTGGGTGTGGCTTACTATAAATAAGGCGTGCTTAGGAATGTACTGCTAATTGTCATTAATTAACGTATGCATGCTAGTATAATGAATTATTAGTGCTGAGTGTTGCTGGTGGGATATTTTGGAAGTTATACTTGACACCATTAACATACCTAAACATCCAAAGGGTTCCTAAAGAGTTACTTAAGTGATTCATGGCTCTAGCTCTCTGTTAAATAAACGTAAACCCTTTATGGTATTGGAGTCATTACTGAACAGTAAACCCTTACAGAACACTACAACAAGAATTTGTTTTAAGACTTGCTTAGCGTTTCCATCAACACTTTTTTATAAAAAGCTTCTAAAACATGTTTTTTGTGGTAAATAGTTCTAGCTCTTAATTATCTTTTTAAAAAGGTAAACACATTGTTATAGATTTCTACATTGACCATTTAGGGTTTTTTCTGCAGCAGCAATTAAATAAAGATAGATTTTCCTTGTTAGATAAACAGTATGTTGTTTAATATGGGGATTTTATCTCTTAAAAGAAACTTTCAAAGAAGCAACTCTGTCTTTTAGTGCTGTTCATAGAATCTCTTAAGTTTTTAATCAACAACAAGCCAAGAACTACCAATAATAAGTCAAGTACCCCCAACGACAAGCCAAGACCCCACAACAACAAGCCAAGAACCCCATAAGAACAAGCCAAGAACCCCTAGCAACAAGCCAAGAAGCCCTAGCAACAAGCCAAGAACCCCTAGCAACAAGCCAAGAACCCCCAACAACAAGCCAAGAACCCCCCAACAACAAGAACACCAAACAAAAAGCTAGGAATCCCCAGCAACAAGTTCAAGAATCCCCAACAAGAAGTTCAAGAATCCCCAACAACAAACAGCAAGCCAAGAACCCCCAACAACAAGCCACTTGGAAGAACCTATTCTCAAATAAGATGCTAACTGTTTTCGGATTCTATGTAAAAAAGTCCAGGATTGCCCCAGCAACAACCCCACAAGTGGTTTCTGTATTAGACACAAACAGTTCCTAAAGGGTTATTTGGATGGTTAAAGGCTCTAGCTTTCCAAAGAACCTTGTCTTAAAGGGAAATCTTCGCTGTAGGTTCTTTATAAACCCTTTAAATCTTTAAAGATCCGCAGGGAAATACTAGCCTGTTCACAGTGGGGTTAGCCTGTGTGCTGTGGAGCGGAACAGCAACACTAATTGTGCTTTCCCCCCTGGATGCTATAGCCAATATTTGGTTGGGCTCAGTAGCCCTCCCCGAATTCCATGGGCGACTCGATTTATTTGGTAGAGCACGATTATAGGAAGGTTGAGTTGTTGATAGAGCCACTTTGGTTGGGCTCGGTGGCTTTCCCAGAATTTTGGTAATGGGTGTTTTTAGAGTTCTCGCAATTGTCGCCACCACCTTCCACGCAGGAATAAACGGGCCTGGAGAGATAAATAAAATGCATACAAGCGCTTCTTTGGACAGTTTTAGCATTAAAAAAAACTTTTCTTAAGAAGAAAACCTCTGATTTGGGGTTTCACATGGACTCTCCAAGCCATACAAACAGAAATCCCTAATAAGATCAAAAATTTAATTATCTTCCTTAATAGTGTATGATGTCAGAAGCTGATGTTTAGTGCATTAACTTTTCAGATTGCTTCATTTCCTGTTTGCCTGCGACAGAGAGTGCATGGGCCCATTTAGAGGGTGTGGTGCAGGGTATCTTTGTGCATCAGCTGCAAATGATTACCACTTTTAAAACGAGAGATCATCTACAACACCGCATGCCCATCTGCTTGATACCTACCACAATATCTGTGAGCTCAAACCACAGCGCTTTAGCAGGCAACATAATTCTGATATGGAATGGAGCACCAGCTACGCTTCTCTGTATCATAAGCAGGAGCGGAAAAAGTAAAGTACTGAGAAATAATTTGATAGAAGCATTCGGTGTTGCTGCTGCTGGGTTTTGAAACAATTTTCCTTTCCGTATCAGGTCTTCTCCATCTCTTGAGATTTTTAAGCCATGGCTTAAGACCTGCTTATTTTCCTCCACCAGTTACCAGAACCCCCTCACACTTACACAGTGAGTATAATAGTGTGAGGGGGTTTTGGTAACTGAGACCTTATTTTTGTTGCATTATGTTCTGTATTATTTGTATTATATGCCTTAAGACTGTAATGTATCTAGTGACAAATTCTTACTCGATTTAAGTGGAAGTCAAAATCTTACTCAGCTGAAAGACAAAACATTACTCAAGAATTTAGAATGAAGTAAATATTGTCTGTAAATGTCTGCATCTGATATTCCACAGAGCTAGCTAATCGTCAACACTCATAAAATATGATTGGGGGGCAGGCTGGTGCCTATCTCAGCCAACATTGGGCAATGCTTGATAGTAAATTATAAATAAAATGCATTAAATTGTGTTCTGTTCTGTGGAATATATCAAATTATTGGCTGCATGAGAGGACAAGCGACTTAAGGCAAAGTAATGTACTCAAAGTATTACATAGCAGTAGTTGCAAAGTAATTATCATAATATTATTAGATATAGTACAGTTGCTTCCTCCGGGTACTCCGGTTTCCTCCTACAGTTCAAAGACATTAGGCTAATTGGCTGTTTCAATTCACCCCTAGGTGTGAGTGTGAATGTGAATGGTTGTATCTGTCTTGGCCCTGCAATGGCCTGGTGACCTGCCCAGGCTGTACCCGGCCCTCACCCAGAGTCGGCTGAGATGGCCGCCAGCAGCCCTAATTAGGGCTAAAGGGCTTAGAAAATCAATGAATGGATGAATAGTACAAATGCTCAAATACTTTTCTTATAATTTCATTTTCTGGATTTACACAGAAGGTTCGAGCCTATCTCAGCCGACACTGGGAGAAGGCGGCGTACACCCTGAACAGCTTGCCAGTCTATTGCAGAGCCAATGCATATTCACATTCCCACCTAGGCGCAATTTAAAACAGTCAATTAGCCTTTGTCTTTGAACAGTGGGAGAAAGCTGGAGTACCTCGAGGAAACCCACACAATCGCAAGGGGAACATGCAAACTCCACACAGAAACTCCTCAGCCTGGAAAATAAGCCCAGGACCTTCAGGCTGTGAGGCGGACATGCTAACCACTACACCAATGTGCTTTCTAAATATATATAATATTAGATATTTTATTTTATATTTTATATCTATTTTGTAATATTAATTTGAAATTTATTGAACACATTTGTATTAGCAATATTGTTGGCACAATGGCGTTATGGTTAGCATGTCCGCCTCACAGCAAGAAGGTCATGGGTTTGAGTCCCAAGGCAAAGGCATTCAAGGCGAGGGCATTTCTGTGTGGAGTTTTGCATGTTCTCCTCATGCTTGGTTGGGTTTCATCTGGGTACTCCGGTTTCCTCCCACACTCTAGCAGTAGTGTATGTGTTGTTGGATTGTGAGAGGAAGCTGAAGTAACCAGAGGAAACCCATGCGAACACTGGAGAACATGCAAACTCCACGTATAAACGCCTTTGTTGAGCCCAGGACTCGAACCCAGGACCTTCTAGCTGCGAGGCAGATGTGCTACCCAATACATCATTGCGCCGCCCTCCAACCGCAGCCCTACAACTGCGGTTGGATAAGGCTTTTCTTATAGAAAAAGATTATTTTGGGTAATGTTCTATTATATTGCCTGTACATTTGCATTTTATATATATATATGTATAAGAT
>JAOUQZ010044987.1:0-10874 GCA_028564935.1 Neosilurus hyrtlii | reverse complement strand
ACACACACACACACACACACACACACACACACACACACACACACACACACACACACACACACACACACACAGCTCCAGCAGGAAGTTGCAGACCAGAGTCTACACTCATTCATTCCCATGTTTAAGGCTCAAAGAAGAGCGAGGAGACAAATCTCACGGCAACTCAAACCAAACCCCCGCTGAAGTCTTTCACTGTCTCCAACACTCTTATTTATTTAAAAAAACAAACAAACAAACAAAAAAACAAACAAAACCCACCTGTGTGATGACTCTTTCGAGTAAAGGATTCGGTGAGGGGATTTTTAGTCACTAATTCTGGCAACGTAGCCTTTAAACCACCACAGACCAGGCCAGGTATTAGCATTTATCGCTAATGCGTTTTGTCATGCTTTGTTTGAAAATGCTACAAACAAAAAACAAACACAAAAAAATAAACAAAACCTCCAAAAATACGACCAAACTGTGATTTTTTACTTTCTCTCTCTCGTTTTTTTTTTTTTAAAGGCAACACTTCAAGCAAAAAATTAAATACGACCAAATGTTTTTTCCCTCGGAATGCGTCTATGGCTTTGGCGAGTGTGGGATCATGTGGGTGGAGGATCATGTGTGTATTCGCCCGTCTGCCTCAAGTCTCCGTGAACGAAACACAAACACGGCGGAACGACTTTGCTGAAACCTTCGTGCATGTCAAGAACAATCTCAGCTCAGATAACACCAAGAGTACCGAGGAAACAGGTACTGATGGAGAGGAAGGAGAACTAAATGGCGGCATAATAATAATAATAACAATAATAATAATAACAATAAAAATAATAATAGGCCCTTAGTGGGGTGGGGGGGGGCATGTTCAATCAGAGCTCTGAATAAGAAAAGGGAAAAGGGGGAAGTGGAAATGGGAAAAATGACAATAGCACTGCTTCAGAGGGACACTTTATGGTTGTGTGTGTGTGTGTGTGTGTGTGTGTGTGTGTGTGTGAGCGCACACTCACATCCTTGTTTCATTTAAATGTAAAGCTCATCAAATAATCATGTGGCACAAGAGGATGGAGGAAGATCGAAGAGCGCCTGTGTGTGTGTGTGTGCGAGATGGACGGTCTGTTTTACAGGGTGTGGTAGTTGCGGTCCTTGGACTTGCAAAACTTGTAGAGGAAGAAGACGACAGCTTGAAGGCCGAGTACCAGGACGATACCGCCGATGAAACTGGCCGCGTCGAAGGTGGAGGTCTTATGAGGAATGGGCGGCGTTGATGTTACGTTGGTGTCTACAGGAGAGGGAAAAAAATTAAATAAATCAAAATTGTACTTTATTAGGAAAGAAAAAAGATCATATGGCATTTACGGTTTAGGAGCAGCATCAGGACTCACTTGAGGTGGTGGGGGTGCTCGTGGCGGACGAGGTCGACGCAGCTAAAATACAAAGATGAGAACAGCAGCTGACGTCAAACATAAATCGACGTGCATGAACGAAGGCTGAAGAGATTCTTACACATTTCTAGGCAGCGTCGTTACATTTCGGTGAGGTGCTTTTACTCAGATTCGCATCAGGGTGAATTTAAACCAACAGCAACGAGACGGATTTATTTCAGTTTTGATTTATTATAGCAGAGGATCAGCTCTTTAAAGTTCCCCATTCACTCGTGAAGATCCAATGTGGAGATGCAATATCTCTCCATTCTCAGTTCATTCTGGACGAATATAAAGGTTTCCTGGTGAAACCGAACCAGCACACGGGCTGCGTATCACTTATTCACCTGTTCTACATCCTGTTTTGGTTCTGGATCTGTTTACAATAACAGAAATGAGACGGTGTGACCGGAGGAACGATCTTGGGCTTATTTAATATATCTGGGATGGAACCCCCCCCACACCCTACTGTATTTTCTCCACTAATTAAGTTGTACCCAATTTCCACCCGTCAAATGCTGCCTCCCTATCAACTAAGACCACAAACATGCAGACGCCCCCTCGTGACACGCCGTGCTGCCACCCGCCCCTTTACTAACTGCTGCGCATGCGCACTTGGAGATGGACTAACACGCTCGGAGGGAAAGCGCTATCCGCCCCTTTTGTATGAATGAGCTCACAGACGCCCATGGATTGGCTGGTGACCGCTGTGAGTGACACAGCGACTCTTAAGAGAGCTCAGCCAATTAGCTCCCGTGGACTCCCGGTCGCAGATGGCTGTGGCATCAACTTACGATCGGCAGGTTTATACTCCCGCACTGTGTCGCTACGCCACTCGGGAGACCCATAACTGGGAAACTTTAAACAGTCTGGAAGGTTCCAGAAACTGATTGTCATAATGAGGAGTTTATTGAAATTGAACGTTCTTCTTGATATCAACCAAGACTTCAGGAGGAGGGAAAAAAATTCCCGTCTACATGTCAGTTTGAGGATAAAAAAAAATTAAAAAAAGAGGAAGTAAAGCAGCAGCTTTAGTTGTGTGTGTGTGTGTGTGTGTGTGTGTGTGTGTGTGCGCACACATAAGCCACTATTTGTGTAAAACTGTGCGAGGGCTGCAGTGATGCACATAAAGAAGAAAAACATTACATGTAGCATTCGAGGTTTCTGGTGTTGAAGTGGCGTTGGCGGTGGTTGTAGTGGCGTTGGTGAGCGTTGCAGTGGTGGACTCTGGGGGAGATGATGTTGGAACTGAAAGAAGGAAATGGGTTAAAGGATTGCGAGTTCTGTCCAGAGACAAATTCTAAGCAGAATATTGACACGCGCACACACACACACACACACGCTGCTGAGTACTAATTCTTGAAGAGTTACTTACATGTGCAGTTGGTCACGGTGCAGTTATTTGTAGAATTGACACTAAAACATCCAAAAGTCTCATCTATAAAACGAGAAAAAGAAGAAAAGAAGAGCGATCTGAGAGACGAGAGTGAGAAGATTTATATCACGATACATCGAGATCTACTGATATGGACAAACCAATAAATAAATAAGTAGTGATCTTGACCATTTAGGCCCAGCCATGTCGAGAAGTTCACCTTGTCGTCCAGTCTGATACCACATCCACCCACCACCCCATTTCCCTTCCCTAACTTAGTCATAGCAAATTCCCACCTGTCTCCACCTCCATGTCTCTACCTGTCTTGACTCCAGATCAACCAACCAGGGAGAAGCGCAAGCCAGCACATGCTCCTCCGTGACAAGGGACGCTGCCACCAAGATCCTATCGAACTGCCTGTGCATGCGCATTCAGGGGCGGCCTAACACACTGGAAGGGGAAGCACTATCCGCCCCCTTGTACACATGAGCTCATATACGCCCATATTTGGCTGGTTATAGTGGAGTGATTGAGAGCTTGGCCAATTAGCTCCCATAAACCACTGGCTCCAGACAACTGTGGCATCAAACTGGATTCGAACTTGTGATCTCGAGGTTGATAGTTGCTCACCTTGTTGATGCTTCACTCAGGACCACTTAGCCAACTACACTTAAACAATTTTTATAAAAAAACAAAAAAAACAAAAACCCTCATGTTTTTTAATATAAACAAACCTGTTTCAACAAGAGAAACTGAAAACAGAAGTCTGCTGTACAATCCCAAACACCATCTACACACTGAAGCATGGTGGTGGTATCATCACGGTGTGGGGATGGATGAGTCATCAGCAGGGATGAGAGAACAGATCAGACAGGGAAATAAAAAAAATCAATAAATATTTAAAAAAAATAGGAGAACTCAAGGGTTCTGCACAGAAGCGCCAATCTCAACCCCACTGAATACCTTTGGGATGAACTGGAAGACTGGTTGCACCCCGGATATTATTGATACTCCTACACCTGAATGAACACAAATCCCAAGAGCCACGCCCTAGAATCTAGGGGACAGCCAGAAAACCTTCATAAAAAAATTGAGCTTATTATGACAGCAAAGACCAGGAGATGAAACCTGGAGGGGTGGGTCTGATGGTCAGGGGTACACATACTTTTAGGCATGTCATATGAGAGAGAGAGAGAGAGAGAGAGAGAGAGAGAGAGAGGGAAAGAGAGAGAGACACAGTGTGTGAATACTTATGCAGCAAGTTAAGGTCTGCTTTTGTTTTAACCTTTAAGAACACATGCACCTAGGACTCCCTTGTGAAATACAATTCTCACACCCACCCCCTTTCCGTATTATGATGTCAGACAAGCCAGTACACATAGCCAGTACACATAGCGTCAACTAGCTACCAGTTTTACCACATTACAGTGAAATAACTTGCGTTATTACTATTTTTAATCAACCAGAAAGGAAAGTTTTGTCTGTGCTTTCCTAGAAAATGTTCCCCTAGTGCACCTGTGACTAAAAAAGTACATAATAATAGCAGCCCCCCCCCCCACCACACACACACACACACACACACACACACACACGCACGCACGCACGCACGCACGCACGCACGCACAACAAAAAAGATTTATTCAAAAGAAGAAAGCTGGAGTCAGGTTTCAACAGCCCTCACCCACGAGATCACTTTCTGGATGTGGCGACACGCGAAAATTTACTGATCAACACTTTTAAGGCTTGGTCTCATCTAATTAGATTGAAATGGATCAGCAAGAATTTTTGGCTTTGATGTGTCTGTGTCTTGACAGCCCCCCACCCCACCCCACCCCAGAAGTCTGACTCATTTGTGTTGAGGCTGCACTCGTGCCAGTCGTGTCTTTTTACCACACGTCCAGGCTTGGCGGCAGAGTCGCATTTTCTGACCTCGCTCTGACTTCACTTCTCGGCCTCACCCACGGCCACGTAGCTTATTAAACAGAAAATCAGAACCTACGCTTTAGATTAATAACTAACGCTGTTACAAGGAACCAGGCCAGATTTAAACAGATTTAAACTGTTCGATATGAGGCATAAAAAGCCACAAAAGACATCAATATATATTCAGATCTGCCCTGTACTTCGTCATAATAAGTCAGGGCTCCGTTGCAGACTCACCCGATCCCGTCAGACCACTTCCACTATTCTACTCCACCCCATACTGCTTCCAAAAGCCTCTTTCAAACACAAAGAAACACACTGCGAGTTTGCAAATAATTTCCTGCTGCTCTGACTTAGGGGACAAAGTCTGTTTGCACTGCTTTGTATCAGCCAGAGTCACACACATATGCATGTGTGTGTGTGTGTGTGTGTGTGTGTGTGTGTGTACATATATGTATATACATACACACACACACACAACTGAAACGATTGTGTTCAGACTGCAGGTTACAGCTGGAACAAGATGTTCTGGAACTTGCACTACCTTGAAAAGTGGACCAAGGATTCTGGAACAAATCGTTTTTACACACGAAGTTGCACCAGGGCAATTTGTTCCAGGTGCAAGTGCCCATGTAAAACCAGCTGTCGATATCCCTACACTGATATATTCAGCTTTCATCAGAACGTTTTTAACATTATTGTTTGATTAAGTAATAACGATTGACAGTTTTATCCGGAAGAGAAATGGCCAACTTTACCATAATACACCTACCCTTCTGGACACATTAACAAACTGCTACTTATTTCTACTTAGTATATTAACACTAGCTAGCTAGTCACCTTGGAAGCTATAAATACTGTACCATGAACAATTACAAAATTGTTGTTTGTTCATCAGGGAACACGTACATCACAAATAGAACACTCTAGAATCCCTGACGGATGGCTGTATATCATCAGGCGGTGAATAAGTACCGACCTACAGTTCCAGCATCAAGCTGTAGCAGGAAATGCGACCTCACTGAAACAAAGAGTCGATATTCTCCGATTTCACAGGCGAGAGAAATACGGCGGCCTGCTGTCTCTGAATCATCCTTCAGTGTTTCATCATCTCATCATAATCAAATCATAGAAGCTATACCACAACTTTTACCTAAATTCAGTCACCCAGAAGTATAAACATGCAATAAATATCCAAAATACTAGTCTAGGTTTGTTAAAACCTCTTTCAACTTTCAAATCAGACGGCATTTAAGGTGTTCGAACCTGACATGGAGCAGAAGCTGGAGGAAGAACTAACGTACCTGATAAAACTTCCTGACGAAACTTTTGAGGGAAAAAAAACCCTGTTCTACTCTAGCAAACAGTTATTATTATATCACAATACTTAGTCAACGTTCCAGACTTCCTATTTGCTGCAATGAGACCATTTTTCCCCTCACAATCTGTTTCATCTTTTCTTTTTCTACCCATCTTCAGGATACTGGACAGGCTCCAGTTTACACATTATTATTTGTGCTGTGTGTGAGTTCACAAGTTATGTTGAATGTGAAAATTTTTTTATTTTACTTCACAGCACTTACCTGAGCATTTCATCCACAAACATGCAGTTTCATTTGTGCATTTTTCACAGCTCTTAATTTCTGTGCAGTTCACATCCGCACCTGAAAAAAGTACAATTAAAATAAATAATTAGTAATACTAAATAATAATAATAATTAAATAGAAATATAAACCAAAAAGATTGTGTTTTACCTGCAGTATGAGTGTTTGTTTCTATGATATGTACAGACTTTTATACCATTAAATTTATACCAGAGGCGGGGCTTTGGACAAGGAAGCCTCTTTTAGATTTTGGAGTAGTTCCGGATCAAATCATAGATACAGAACTTTTTATTTTTTTATTCTTTAATATTATGTCAAAGGACCATTTTGATGTCTTAGTTTGTATGAGAGACTTTAAAGCACAATTAAAGGAGAGCATTACAAACTCTCCAGTTATAGTAAAAACATGTATAATTTCATCATCTGGTGGTTTTTACTTACACCTGGCAAGTTGCACTCTATGTTCAATAGTTTGCATTAGCCTGTCTGAAATGGTTGCCATTTGTAGTCTGTTTCACTCTTGTGAGAATGCAATATTGAGAAAACAGGATGCATCTTCTGAATAAAATAAAGTTTGGAACATCTGCGCATAATACTACATAACATTTACATACATCACAAAGGCTTATGCTCAAATACGTGAACATACAGTATACAAACCAGTACATGCAGTGCACTACACTTCGGCGGCAACTGTTTATCCGTCATCATTCCCACCCAGTGGTGCTCCCTGTGCAGGGATTTATGGACATGTACTATGTATGCAAGCTGTTTACTAAGGCTGGGATTAATTCTGTGTGGACACATTATACAGCACTGTATTTGAATTCAATCCTGAGGCGTTCTCTCACTCGGTACGGCTTCATTCGGAAGGGTGACGAGGCAGGAATCCAACTGGAGTTTTGTGCATTTTGGTTTTGGCTGATAGACCTGTGTGTGGGCAACTATTAGGCCAGAAGGTCAAGAATTTTAGCCCGACGACACCAAACAGAGTGCACAGCGGTGTCAAAGTGGATGGGAGGGTTTATCTCCATGTTCATTAGACACTGATTTAAACAATTCCCTCCGTGATGTCTGTAAACCTTATGCCTAAATATGCATTTTTAATAAAGCTAGTATGCAAACAAAACTAGCCATTAAACCAGCTAAGCTAGCTGACCCAATCTTGCCATTAAGCTAATCATGATCCATTATTGATGTAAATAAGAGACACATTCAGCATTACAAGAATGTTTTCCTTGTATTTTATTCAGTCTACCGCTATCTCGGAGAAATTGCAAATAGATTAACGTTAAAAAAATTAAAATTAAAAAAATCTGCATCCACTCATGCCGCTGATGCTCTCACAGCAACCGTGCTGTTATTTATTCGGTGTGGTGGGTCGGTTTATAGCAAGGCAGTGTGTTATGAGCGAGGCAACTACACAAATGTACACATGATATTAGAAATGCAAACGTGGCTCAAGGCATAAAGGCCCAGGCTGCAAACCTCGAGTGGCCTTGACATAACCTGCTCTCGCTCTGCCGCGATAGTGCGACGGCGGCTTTTGTTCACTCATGAAACCTTTCTGCTGTGGTCAAGAACCGTTTCTCAAAACTGACCTTACATTTGAAAATCTGGCACAAAAACTGATAATTCGTTACGGCTGAAGGTGATTTATATTTAAAATTCAAACACTTGCTGTAGGAAAACAGGTCAATGCTGACGCTGACAGGCGATTTCAGACACAAAGCTAGGTGAGGTTGATGCGAAATGTTTTTATTTCAGAATATTTCTAATTAGTGTTGGGAATTAGCAGCGATCGGCTCACACGGGTTATCGGTGATCGAGTTACGGAGCTGAATCGAGTAATTTAATGGTGACTTGAAGAGGATTGTGTCGTCTGTGCAGATCGAAACACGGACACTTCTTCAAACACCAAGAGAGACGTCCAGCTGCAACATCGACACGGAAACGTTTCTTTTGTTGTTGTTTTCTGATGACAATATGGAAATTTTGAATGCTTTGAAAAAAAGCAAACAACATTTGCACTCAATAAATTTGGAAATGACTCAGTAATAAATGACTTGAGCTTTGATTCAATCACCACAGCATTATTTCTAAAATTAATACATAAAATAAAAGAAGGTTTGAGGCAAAATCAATTTTTTTCTGTTGATATACATGAGGACACACACACACACACACACACACACACACACACACACACACACACACACACACACAAATCTCTACTCAGTTAACAGATAAGATGATGACCCTCTTGTGAAGGTTTGAGAAGGTTCTTCTCCATAAACAAAAACATTCCAGGTGACAAGCTGTTACGGCTGAAAGATTCATGCCAACCAGAGGCCAGAATGTTCCTCCAGGACAGGAGACATCTTGTAACTGATCCCTGACAGATCAAAATGTTTCCTCAGAGAGAAACAGGACAGACTGGATCCCAGGTGAGGAGTGAAACATGTCCATCTCACGTCTTTAAATAACATTTACACTCACATGCAGCCAATTACTCCAAACAGGGCTTCATTCTCCTCCGAATTAACCCCAACAAGGTCTCCCACGTCTCCTTTATTTAACTAACATTCAATTTATTCGTATTCATGCAATTATTTTGTAGTTCTGTTATAATTATTGTAATTTTTTTTATCTTGTTTTCCTCCTTAACTCGACAGAGTCGGCCATCAACGCAGCACCTTTTACCTCAGAGAACAACCAGTGTATCCAGTACACACGTATACATAAACAAACAACACTTGAAAAGTTTTAAAATGTTCACATTTTATCTCAGAACCTTTCACAGACCTGGAAATAACCCAAATGTTTGCTGTCGGATAAAAACCGACATCGCTTAAGGAGCAACTCTGAAGAGGCTAATGGGCTAGCTAGCTGTTAGCGTTAGCAAACACAAAGTGCTGCTTGGAAAAAAACAGGCCGGAAGTTAGCATTTTAAGCTAACTAGCAAATGATTCAGCCTGGTTGTTTAGTGATTATAACATTTCGAATGAAACTTTTGTCTACAATCCTGTGTCATCCTAATATCTAGGTAGTTTAACAACAACAACAACAACTAATGTACTTAGCCACCTAATGCTACCGCTACAAACAGCTTCTTTATTTTGGACGTTTAAATAAATCATTACTCAGGTTATAAAGTGCAAATAGTTCATATTTTCTTTATAAAGTGCACTTATAAATGGAATTCGGATGAAATAGGATTAGGTTAGTTTAAAAAAAAGCTTATTTATTATTATTATTATTATTATTATTATTATTTTTACAACAAGCTTAATTATATTACTTACCCATAGAAACGCCTAAAACCGACAGCACAACTGTCACAAAGAGAATCCTCCAAAACATCTTGATGATTCTGATGGCTGAGACTTAATCACTAATTGCTGAAATGGCACAGACTTGTACAGTTTGGAAGGTTGAATGTTAAGGCACATTCACTTCCTGCTTTACAGATCACGTGGACGGTGTCCCCCTCCCCCCCAGTGCCACGTGTTCCCTCCCCCTTTCAGAGCAAACTGTAATTTCTATTTAGAAATTAAACAGTCACTTCATTAAACTCTTCATAAAGATCATTGCTGAGTACAGATCACAATACGGATGGACATTTGATCATCATCATCATCATCATCATCATCCTTAACTTCAACTCCATGAAAACATTTAATCTTATATCACCACCTGCTGGGTAAATGTAGAAGCCTGGATCATCCATGGATGCCATATAGAATAGATAGGCTACAGGGGTGTCAAACTCATGTTCACTAAGGGCCATATCACTAAATTTCAAGGTGATCGAGGGCCGAATAATCACTGAACATCTATTCTAAAAGGGTAAAATGTTTTGTTTAGGTATTTGTCCTCTTTTCCTTTATCCACCTACATTCTCTGACATCAGTCAACAGCAACGAGCCAGCATGCAATCTTTCTTGAGTCGTAAATAACCAGCGGATTCCTTAAAATAGGCTGCTGCCACAAGCGGAAGGAAAATGGATCTCATTATCACTGAATATCAAATAAAATATCAGTAGTCATGTGCATATCTGTATGTAATAGTTTACTGTTTGTAGTCCATGTAAAACCTAAAATGTTTGTTTATCAATGAATTGGGTGGGAATCGACCCTCACTTGTTCAGTTAATAATATGAACATTACCAGGTAACTTTATACACATTCGAAGATAAGTACATACCATCTGGAAACATAAGAAAAACAGATCTGTAAGGGAGTATTTTTACAGTAATTAAATGTTTTAGTATGTACTACATGAAAGTGAAAGAAAAATAAACTTAAACAAGATTTCTATGCTTTATTAATTATTGCTTATTATTAAAGTGTGATAGTGAAGCTGCCACCTACTCCAAGTGACGATGAGAAACGACAATGAGACGATGAGAATTTTCATTGTTTTGATTGAAGCATTATCCACCTGGAGTAATGATTTGTAATCCCGGGATAGCGGACCAATCAGACCGTTTTCAAATTCAAGTTTATTGTCACATACAAATTATACACAGTACAATATGTAGTGAAATGCTTAGTACGACTGTCCA
>JAOUQZ010044984.1:0-10877 GCA_028564935.1 Neosilurus hyrtlii | reverse complement strand
CACTGTCAACGGACCTGGGTGAGCATGTAGAGTGAGGGAGCGACAGCATCCCAACGCTACAGTTTACCAGAACTCTGAGTTTATTTGGGTTTGGTCGGAAGTATTTTTCATAATGAAGCTTTGATTGATGCTTTTCTAGGTGTTTGTCTACTGAGATCATGTGATCTCAGTAGACAAATATTTTGCACCCAGAGTGACTTATGTTAATTATGTGAATTTCATTGTCTGAATTAATGAATACATATGCAGTTGCATACATTTTAATTTTTAATTTTATTTTTTTTCATTTTGAATCATTTCCAGTTTAGCCTCATTTTCCACATATTATAAACTACACTCACATGGATGTAAACTGCACCTTTTCTTGTCATTGAGGAGGTTTTTTTTCTTAGAAACATCCACATTAGCAGGTGAAAGTCATACAATAGGTACTCTTGATAGTACCAACTCAGTGACATGGTGTAGTTTGGTACTGTTTTTGGGAGGGTATTTATAAGAATGATGGTCTATTTCCAAGCTGTAATAACACAAAATGTTGGAAAGATTCATACAAGGCATTGAAGAATCGAAAAAGAATTAAGAAAAATTAAGATCTTAAAAATGCCTTGTTTGATCTTATGTCTCAGCCTTGTTTGATCTTATTTAACATGATTTCCAGTAGGTGTTAGTGCTTTGCTAGGTAAAGTGATGAGGGCTGGACACAACTAGTTACTTATTATGATGATGATAATAATTCATTATTTAAAAATGCTATTATTATTATTAGTAGTAGTAGTATGTATATATCATGATCAGAGAAATAGTGACTAACCCACATACCCGGACTCTCATGCTGTGCCCTCCCAAAGTATTGGAACAGCAAGACCAATTAATTTGTTTTTGCTATGTCCTAGTGTTGCTTCTTGTTAACCTGGGGTGTCGTGTAATATAAATATTTAGGCATGGCCTAAAAGCTGAGCTCCGAAAATGTTTGCAGGTACGATGGGATATCTAAACGTTTTGAGCCTCACACAGAATGAGCAAGATATTTGGATTTATCTTGCTTTTTTTTCAACATAGATCGGTAGAACTCATCGTCTTGGTCTTCTAACCAGCCCTCCACAGCAGCAGTCAGCTTATCATCCTTAAATCTCCGACCCTGAAGGTTTTATTTCAACCTGGGAAAGAGTTGGAATTTGCTGGGGGCTTGGTTTGGAGAATAGAGTGGCTGAGGGAGGAGTTCATAGTCACACTTGCACACAGCTTCTATCGCAGCTTGGCTGATATGGACTGGTGCTTTGTCCTGGTGAAGCAGAATCCCACTGCACAATTTTCGGCTGTTTCTCCTTGATGGATTGGCACACCTGCTTCAGTAGTTATTGAAATATTCCCCATTTATTGTGGTTCCATGGGGCAGGAAGATGTGGATCACTCTTCCCACTGTCCCAGAAAATTGTCGCCATAAATTCTTGGTAAATTCCAGCTCACTCCTGGCAGGTCTGATTCTGAGTTCTATTCAACCTCTGCATCTGATCCAGAATGCAGCTGTATGACTCATTTTCAGCCCTCCCAAGTTCTCCACAAAACTGCTACACTCTACACTGGCTTCCTGTAACTGCTTGCATAAGATTTAAAACACTAATGCTTGCCTACAAAGTAAAAAATGGACCAACACCCTCCTACCTAAAAGCTCTTATAACACCCTGCACTTCACATAGCTCTCTTTGATTCTCCATCACTGCTAGACTGGTCCCTCCTTCTATCAAGGTGCAAGGAAAACATTGAAGAGGTGGAATGAACTTGCTCTAGATGTCTGAACCGCTGACTCCCTAGATGTCTGAGTGTTTTTGAGGACTGAAAACCTACCTAATATAGAAGTACTTGGATTAGCACTGGTGTCTATTCTTATTTATATTTGTAAAAATATAAAAACTAAGCATAATAGTAAAATAATTTCTTTGAACAACAGCACAAACTCAGCACAAATGTTTGAGACCATTTTGGTGAGATTTGGACGCGGTGGGGGGGCTGATGCACACAGTGAGAAATAAAACGCAAATAACTTTAAAATCTTAACAGCAAAATAATTTCTTTGAACAGCAAAAACGATGACATGGTGAGGGGGGCTGGTGATGTCATATGTGTAAGGAATAAAATATTAATAACTTTAAAATAATAACAAAATCAGCACAAACGTAGCACAAACGATTGAAACCATTGATTGGGCTTTGTAGGCATGTGCAAGCGGTGTGTAAACACTGTCCAGACACAGCCATGCATTGGAATGTCCATGTGCTGGTAGTACCTTGGCAGAACTTTCTTCAGGTTTGCCTTGTTTGTATGTCCACACACCACTGCTTGTTGTTCATAATGCACGTACCACTTCCCCGATTCGTCTGTCTGGTCCTAGCAGTGAATGGAGAGGCTCTCAGGAACAATAGCTGAGTCGGGGACTGAGGGGTCCAGCCATGTCTCCGTAAAAAAAAAAAGACATTGCAGTCTCTAATGTCCTGGTGGAAGGTCATCCTGGCGTGTAGTTCATCCTGCTTGATTTCCAAACTTTGAGCGTTAGCTAGAAGAATGCTGGGAAGCAGGTTACGGTGTTGTCTGCTCCTCAGCCTGACCAGGCCTCTGGCTCTTTTTCCCCCTTTCCTCCGGCGTAATAAGGTACGGGAAAACGTTAAATTAGGCACGAGTGGCGTTTTTGTTTGGTGATTCCATGACTCTTCTCTGCAACAACTGTTGCTTGATAACACCCACAATACCACATACCACCACCCCCATTACCCCCCTGGCAGGAGGGTGCAAAAGCAGGTATTAATGGAGAGTAAGGATCTAACGTTTGAAGTTCAGAAACTCTTTCTCTGTAGTGCTGTAAGACAGCTTGTTGATGATGTACAGCAGTGGACCCTCCTCCCACTCCACAACCTGGGACAAAAAAAAAAAACATTACACAACCAGGATAGTTATTTTTGTGCCTGCAGCAAATTCTCTTGTGAAGTGTGACACGAGGTGTGAAGTTTTCATTTCATGTGAAGATCAGGATGAATTTGATTTTTGCTAGAAGGAGGTCCCACCTTCTCCATAGAATTTCATACTGCACTAACAGGAGCTAAACTTATGGCAATTTCATGTATTTTCATGCATGAGGTAAGGAATCATGGTTTTAAATGTGGGATTAAACCATTTTACCAGTCTGTCTGCAGATGGTATAACCCGGTTCAGATAGATTTAATGGATAATAATTTGTAGAGCTTATTGAAGTGTAAATGACATGAAAGTTGTGCTTGAGGGATAATGTAGAAGATTCCTCTGCAACACTGTGTAGAAATGCCATGCAAAGGCACTGCTTCTGGCATTGCATTACATTAACTACTATGCCTTTGTGTAGCCCACTGTAATTGCCCAGTGAGACTCATGCCAATTCTTTGTGGCTAGCAGATTAGCTAGGTGGCCTTTGAAGCATGTTACACACCACAAAACGATCATCGTCACAAATGCCTGGCTAATAGAAATAGCCATAATATTATAAAGGTTTTGTGACTTATCCTGCCCTAACTGTTCGTCCATGGGGTTATGATGGGGTTCCATGGGGTTCCTTCAAGGTTGTTCAACGGGGTCATCTTTCCTGTCATCCAGTGTCCAGTTGATATAATATATCCTTAAAATTGAAGTACAGGTAGGAGAGTGCAACATTGGGTTGGAGGTTTTGGCCATCAATTACACTCACTTGGACAAAAGTGTGTCTCACGGTCTCATCCTGCATCTACTCCAGTGGGAAATCGACAAGGGCGATCCTGTTGAAGGGAGAAGCAGTGGAGTCCCTCACTCCTTTCATGTTCCCTAATGTGAAGCTAATGCAGATGGCCTTGGGTCTGCATCCACAGCCAATGCTACCCCACCCCCCAATCCTAATGTCTTGTCCTGTATCAGTTTTTTGGGGGAAAGCGCTCTATTCTTTGACTGAATTTGCTGGGGGTCCAGACCTGGACTGTTCCAGTTGTTAGAACTGTCCTTACAGTGGAATAATGACAGTGCTTAAAACTAGTTTTTCTCTTGTCTGCTGTTGTCATGTGGTGAATTTATGAAAAGAAAAAAAATACAATGTGTTCATTAAAACTGTAGTCGATTAGTTCATTAAAAAGCTAATTAAATAATCTTCACTGTAGTATAAGTTGTTTTTTTTTTCACTAAAGTGGGGTTGGGGGGGGGGACTGGGAGTTTGGTTTTCACGTTCCTCTTCAGGAACTCTAAACAAAAATTACTTTCATATTGCCAGGTCACATGCATAAAGCATCATTGTTTGTTTTTTGATGAGTAAAATAGGACAGCAGACTGATCACAATTTTGGTTTGATCTAATTGTCCATTTTTACAGACCATCGAACAGCGACTCAGAAAGTGACATCATCTTTGACAATTGTGATGCGAGCAGAGACAGTATTGTGGAGGTCTGTAATGTGTTTTGAGGCTAAGATAATTTTTTTTTTTATAGCAATCACCATTTTCTTTGTTTGTTTCATGGGATTGTTTCTTCTCTGTGCCATACAGGAAGAATTGAGTAAAAGACCAGGAGTGGACACAGTAGAGAGCTCGATATCTGAAAGACCTGCCCTTTTTGCACATTATCTCTATATACAGGTGAGTCCATGCAGGCAGTGAGCTTAAACCATGTTTAAACTGTATGATTTTTTTTCAACTCGTTTTCCTGGCAAAAACAACACCTTTTTTTTTTTTTAAACTAAATTCAGATCAGGTCTTAAAAGGCATATGTTATGTAAAGCTAAAGCCAACTTCACACTAGTACTGACAGTAGTTCTGTTTGTACATTGATGTTTAGTTTATATTAATACATAAGTTGTAATGAATTGTTTTTATAGAAATCACTAATTTCTATGGTATTCAAGAATAAATACAAAAAATTTAGCATTTTGCATGCAGTCAGTGAGTCTATACACACGAGGAAGACTTCAGTACACAGTAGTGAAATCTCTTGTTTTGCAGAGGAGAATTACATAGGATTAAATAAATATCATTATATCATAAATAGCTGTCAATAAAATGTGTATAGCTTCACAATTTCAACCAATTTATTGCTTTTCCTACTTTCAGTGTAGATTGGAATCAGAACCATTAATCAATCATGCATGTAGTATATATCTACCCTGTAGGTCCATGCTTGAATGCGATGCAGAACCATAAATAGGCCTTTTAAGGCTTTTGAGAGTGTGTGTGTGTGTGTAAAGAAAAGCATTTCTCACTTTTCTACTATCAAATGTACTCTTCTGTACATTGTACTTCTGTGCGTTGTAAGCTCGTCTCCTCAGAATGGTTTAGTGTCATTTTAAACCAGGTTAAGCCTATTCCAAGCAATGATCAGTTCTACTTGTTCCAAAAATCTTTTAAGCTGGGAATGAAGGGTCTTATTGCTACAGACTCTCATATCCGTGTGAGTGTAAAACATGTTGCATATGCTCCAGCCCATCAGCAACAAATGCCTGTAGCTTAGTTTTGCGCAGTGTAAATCCTACCGACTCAAGGCTACTGCTAATAATGATGAAATGGTATCCTGTGAAGTGCCTGTGAATCTGTGAGCTTATTATATAATGCTTCAGGCAGAGATGGTTTGTATTCTTGTATTATTTCAGACCACAGTTTGATTGACAATATTCAGAGTAATGCTTTACATTTACAGTATTTGGCAGACGTCCTTATCCAGAGTGACTTATAATTATCATTCTTATATAACTGAGCAGTAGAGGGTTAAGGGCCCTGCTCAAAGGCCCAACAGTGGTGATAGTGAGATTTGGACCGCTGACCTTTGGATTAGTAACCCATCGCCTTAACCACTAAGCCACCACTGCCCTGTTTCTCATCTCCAAGGTTGTGGTTACTTTTGCATATGGAGGTGACAAGACAGCATCACTAAATTGGGCCTGATTCCGTTCATTATTAAGTAACACACTGACCAAGTTGGCTTGCCCACCTGCTTTTCTATGATGAAAGCCTCACATTAAAGTCCAAAGAGCTAGACCCTAATATACTTTACTGGTGCAATAAACATGTCCCTTTGTGATATTTTGGCTCACAGTGCATGAGTCATGCAGCTACAGTGGACTTAATCAAACATTTCAATGTATCAATCAGAGGTACGTTTAAAACTTTTTCCTTCAATTTCACTGTCTTATTCAGCCATAGCCAGTTCCCACTTGTCAAGTAATATCAAGTGTCCTTATCACATAATGACCACCAACCATGGGGGCAAAAGCAAGTGTGTTTCCTCTGAAACACGTGATGTTTGCTGCCTACATATTTTCAAGTTGCAGTACATGCATATTCAGGGCCAGTTTAACATAACTCAGAGGTAAAGTGCTATCTGTTCTCTTGTACTCATGAGCTCACGAATCCACAAGATTGGCCGGTGATCTCTCGAAGTGACAGGGAGGTGAACAGATGCCATCCCTCCCTCCTGTGAGAGCTCTTCCACTCAGCTCCTTCAGGCTCATGACCACGGATGGCTGTGTACATCAACCTGGATTCGAGCTTGCAATCTCCAGGATAATAGTGGCCCACTTTGTCAGTTTGCCACTCGGGAACTCTAGAAGTACTTTTTTTGCTAAATCCTAGTGACCATCCTGTCCTTTTTAGCATTTATTCTTGTAAGCTGGTCTGACAATGACATTAGCTTTAAGTGGTATATTAAAAAAAGTCTTTTAACTTGGAGTACCCTGGATGTATTCCAGTTGAGACTTCTTTTTTTGTCCTACAATTTTATTTCAGCTTTAGTATATAGATTTATTTACAGTACTGCACTGTTATGACCAACATGTCTCATTTGACTGCAGAAAGGTCTCAAGGGTGCTAACTATTTATTTCAGTATGTATGGATAGTCTTCAATACGCGTCACAGCCTGGAAACCGAAGTAAAGGTACTATGCCGGCTCCATGTTGGCAGCCCAGCAGAGGCTGTGTTTGCGAGTGGAGATGACATGCTGAATAAAATGTGCTGTAGTTGGTTGCTCTAACCATGCAGAGAGGAAAAAGGACAAGAGGATTTATCAGGTACTGGCAGTTATTAAAAAACTGAGCTGACAGTGCTATCCCGGAGTCAGAGGGAGTATCAGGAGTGTAGTTTCATGTGCTTCGTGGAGTCATGGCTGCACCAGGATATTCCTGATGACAACGAATCCATCGCCGGCTTTCACACTCTGGTCCAACAGAGACTGCACTGCGAGCGGTAAATTGAACGGGTTTGCCGTTCTTCTCAGTAAACGGTGGTGTAACCCCGCCCACATAACCATCACAGAGCGGAGTTGTGGACCGGACATTAAACTATGTGCTGTTGAACTCAGACCGTATTTTTTGGCTTCTCATGTAATCTTAGTGGCTCTTTATGCTCCTCCTTCTGCCATCCCAACTGCTGCATGTGACATTGTTCATGCTACGATAGCCCGGTTACAGACTCAGCACCCGAGTGCATTCATTGTGATCTCGAGTGACTTCAACCATGTCACCATGGACACTGCATTGTCAAACTTTGTGCAAACTTTGTGGACTGTCCCACCAAAGAGGAGAGAACTTTAGACAGAGCCAAAGGATGCATAAAGTCCCATACTGGGGAAATCAGACTACAACCTCATTCATCTTTCCCCATACTATTTGCCTGTTGTGAAGAGGCAGCCTGTGACTACAAGGACTGTTAGGGGATGGTAGGAGGAGGCCTTGGAGGAACTACAGTGCTGTTTTGAGGTGACAAACTGGGCCGTGCTCTGTGGGCCCCACGGTGAGGACATTGATGGGTTTACTGAGTGTATTTCACACTAAATAGCTTACTGCGCCAACTCCATCATTTGAGCTCAAACCGTTATTACCTAAGTAACAAGCCGTGAGTGACTAAAGACATCGAAGTTGTCCTTAATGACAAGAAGAGGGCCGGCTTATGTGCGCCTGCAGCACTGTTTCTCAGACATGGTGGTCAGCAACACTGGCGCACAACAAGGCACCGTCCTCTCCCCTTTCCTCTTTACCCTCTACACTGCGGCTACTGTTCAGCCCCATTCTAACTTGTCAGGAGCAAACCTGAAACCACCTGCCACACCACCCACTTTTCCTCCCTCTCCTTACTGCACCTTTGCCTCCTGTGATAGACATGACACACCTCCCCCACCTGTCTACTTCACCGATAACCAGGATCAGAGACAGCTGAAAAGACTCCACTCAGGCAAGGCAGCAGGACCGGATGTGGTGAGCCCCCATGTTCTTAAAGCCTGTGCCCCTAGCTCTGTGGCGTCTTACATTACATCATGATGAGCCTGAGTCTACAGAGGGTCCCAGTGCAGTGGAAGACGTCATGCCTCGTTCCTGTACCAAAGACCCTGCGTCTCAGTGTCCCTCAGGATTACAGACCTGTGGCACTGACTTCACATGTCATGAAGACCCTTAAGAGACTCATACTGGATCAACTCTGATCCTAGACCACATCTGGACCCCTTCAGATCACTTACCATCCCCGTCTTGGAGTCGAGGATGCCATCATCTACCTGCTTAACTGTGTCTGCACCCATGTGGACCAGCCTGTAAGGGTCTTGTTTTTATTTCAATTTTTTTTGTTTTTTCAGTGCATTCAATACCCTCAGGCTGAGCTTCCTGGGTGAGAAGCTGAAAGCGATGCAGGTGGATGCCTCTCTTCACCCTTTTCACTATGAACTGCCACCACTGCACAGAGACCTGCTATCTTCAGAGGTTTTCTAATGACTCTGCTGTAGTTGGATGTATCAGAGGAGGTGAGGAATAGAATATCGGACTGCTTTGGATTGCTTCATCTCATGGTGTGAGCAGAATCCTCTGCAGCTTAATGTGACAAAGACCAAGGAACTAACTGTAGATTTTAGGAGATCCAAAACACCAGCCCCTGTTTCCATCCAGGGTGTCAATGTGGAAATGATGGGGGATTACAAATACCTTAGAGTTCATATATAAAACTTTACAGGTCATTTGATTACATCATTTCCCAAAATTTCAACAGAAAAGGAAGCAAAGCAGGTTTCAGAATTCTAATTTAGATTCAGTTTAATAAGTCTCACCTGGGACCTGCGATGGCCTGGCGAGCTGTCCAGGTTGTACCACGCCCTCGACCAGAGTCGGCTGAGATGGGCGCCAGCCTCGCTGTGACCCTAATTAGAAATAAGCGGTTCAGGAAATGAATGAATGAAAAGCTCACAGGGACAGAAAGTACAACATGAGGTAAAGGTACAAACATACACGTGTATGTGTATGTATATGTATATATATACACATGCATATGACTATGTATATGTATGCACTTTTGCTGTAAGCCAAATGGAAGTGTGTTCACTATAGAATGGATGCCATGTGCTGTAAGGAATAGCAACCCTGGAATGTGGCCTTCAGTCTTTGCTGAGTCTATCTCCGACAGGAAATCTCTGATGTCTAGTAAGAGATGTGGTTTCTTGGTTGATATGTTTGGAAAATGATCCGGTTTGTCAAACAAAGCTTTCTCTAATGCTTAATACTCTTGAAGTTTCTTCCACACGTTGGCCAGTCCAAGGCTTGGGTTGCTGATATGAACAGCTCGAAGACGTTTTGTGTGATTTGAGGATGCATCACCCAACCACTTACACAATAAGCCAAGCTCTTCGTTGGCGGTTAGATGCAGACCTTGAATTGTGTTTTCAAACAATGAACAGAGATCACCTGGCTTGTTGCTGAACTTTGTGAGCCCACCACTAAGCAGATCACGTTTCACTAAAAACCTGGTGAGCTCCGACATATTGTACTCTCGTACAGAAGTTTGAGGCATGAAGACTGGTGGTGGGTCATCCACTGTGGAAAGCTTGGGTGGCTGGAAAACACCTTCATTCTTATAGGTCTTGTCAGGCATATAAGGTCTACAGTCAAGGTCAACGGTGTCAGCTTCTCGCTTTTCTGGGAAATATGTGGTGCATCCTGTCTTGACATATTCATGAGCTGTCAATTTTTCTGTGTGGAGAAACTGATTCTTTACATACTCACTAGTGCGCTCCTGAGAATGCATGGTGGGAGGGCTGCCTCTGCATCACGCTGCCGATGAAGTGCTTTCAGTGTTGCTTCCAAGCGTGTTTCGTCCATTTTAAGCTCTGCTTGCTTTACCCTCATCTCTATTTCTTTTTGCGCAAATATTGCTCTTGCCCTTGTAGCTTCAGCTTTAGCATGGGCATTTACTGTAGCCATACATGCTGATAACTTACTGGAGGCCCTTGATGATTTGGATGCGAAAGTCCTGATAGACGCAGCTTTATCATCTCCTTTCTGAGTCATCTTTGAATATAGGAAAGAAACTGGTCTCCATGACCAACTGAGGTTTATTGCTGTGGATGGAATGCTGCCTTTTCACTGTTATGCCTGAGCACAGTTATGTAGACAGATAAACTCTTCAAGTGACAGGAGTATTGTCATCTTTATTAACGTTTTCCTCAGCACATTGAGAGACTGAAGCTAAAAGAGGTCAACAAAAAATATTTTCTTTTGTTTACAAATATAGGTTCCTTTAAATAATATTAAACATAACATGTGACAAAGGCAGATTATATGAACGGTTTACTAGTTAAATATCCACTTACACATTTTTTACAAATAGTATAGAAAAAGCACACAAGAAAGGCAAACGTTTCTTTTACAGCTTAAGGAGGATAAGCTATTAAACTGAACTCTACTGCCACAAGGCCTGACAAACTATTCCTATATCAAAATTTAAACATAGTCAAAACATCAAAAACAGTCGTGTGTTTTTTTTTTTTTTAAAGAAATTTTAACAACTAAAACAAAAGTTACGTATGTAACTACGGTTCTATGAATCCTGGATGACCGCCAGAGGCGGTGCTTCAGCACTGGATATATCCA
>JAOUQZ010044983.1:0-10878 GCA_028564935.1 Neosilurus hyrtlii | reverse complement strand
GCTGCAGGTAAATCACCTTTATTCCTTCACACCAACAAAAAGAAATGAAAACACAGAAAGACAGCAACGGCTAACTACTAACAACCCCGCCCCTACATCGCTAAGCCTGATGGGTGAGAGATACTTCTATGACATACGCCACAATATCTTTAAAAAGAGTGATCATATTTCATATATTTAAAGACATTTGTATTCCTGAAATGGAGAACTGTCCAATAAAGTAATTTCTAATTAAATATATTTTTAAACTGTTAATGATTATACATGTATAGAAGAGCAATTATGTGAATTGTATTTGATTATTGGATGATTTATATGACTATTCAAATTCAAATTTATTTGTCACATACAAATTATACACAGTACAATATGTAGTGAAATGCTTATTGTATGAGTATTCACTGAAGTGAATGTAAGGTTATTTTATTTTCAGCTTATTCCACTCTGTAATTTTGCTATTTGTTATTTTGCTACAGTATAATTTTGCTCGGCTGGCCTTGAACAGGGAACATTGGAGCAAAATATAAAAAAAAAAAAAACAACAAAATGGCGCAATGGGGCATCGAGCCTATGCTTCAAGGTCAGCTCGGGACATGTTGATACATGTCGAGATTTGGTGAGACATGTTGAGATATGCGGTCATGAAGGACTAATCCGTGTCTAGATCTAAAGGGTAATAGACCACTCAGAGTGGAATGGGCACTGTATGTAAGCCAATGCAAGCTGGTAGAGTCGACCTGAGATTTTTCTTCTGTGTGAATGATTATATGTTTTTATTTTTCTAAAGGCTAAATAAACACTTGGAAAATCGATTTGAATCACTGGCACCGTGAACTGGACAGTTTTCGCCACAACACACTCTTTAAGGTAACATGGTAAAGTTAGCAGCAAGTAAGTGCAATATTACACATACAGTAACCTAACCAGGGCATCGTTTAAGGCTCTGGTTTAAGGCTCTGGTTTACTGACTAGAAGGTTGAGGGGTTCAAGCCAATCCACCAAGCTGCCTCTGTTGGCAGTGGTGGCTTAGTGGTTAAGTCGATGGGTATCACCACTGTTGGGCCCTATCACCACTATTACCACTGTTGGGCCCTTAAGCAAGGCCCGTAAGCCTCAATTGCTCAGTTGTGTATAAATTATAATTGAAAATTGGTCTGGATAAGAGTGTGTGTGTTGATAGTAATCCATTATCATGATCATGATAGAGTATTAAATTTGGTGCTTGAGGTTACAATTAATATCCATCCATCTATACATTGATTATCTATACTGCTTATCCATCAGAGTCAAGGGTGAGTTGGAGCCAATCCCAGATGACTCTGGGTGACAGGCAAAGTATTCCCTAGTTCCAGTTTATTGCAGAGCTAACACAAGAAGACTTATAACCATCACACCTTTGGATAATTTAGAGTAGCCAGTTGACCTAATCTGCATGTTTTTGGACTGTGTTAGGAAACTGGAGTACCAAGTGGAAATCCATATTCAAAACAAGAAAGGACAATAAGGTTCCAATCCCAATTGTTGTGTGCTGTGAGGCTAGAGTGCTAACCAGATGGTTTCTCAGTATCATTTAACGATAATAATAAAGAGATCTTTATTGTCAACTGTTGCATGAACAATGAAAATTAGTTTAGCATCTCTCTGTTTAGCAACAATTATAAAAAAGTACACAAAAGACAACTGTAAAAAGTTACTACTGTAACTACACTATATTAAAGTGTTTATACACATATACCTACATACATATATATACACATATACATATAAGTACATATATAGACACATATACATACATATATCCTGTATATGCAAACACATATATATCTACCCACATATTTACACATGTACAGACTTATACATTTTTCCACACATTCACACATTTAGAGACATATATAGAAGGGTGCATGATATGTCAACGGTGCATGGCATACACAGGGTGAGAGGTAGAGCTTTTTAATCATAAGTTGCCTGATGCTAAAATGTTATATGATGTTCAAGACTTGCTCTAAATATAAGTATTGTACTTAAACATGAGTATTGCACTTAAAGAGTAATATTGCAGTATTATTGCAATAATATCATGGTATTCATCAAACGTTTAAAAACATACAAATCAAAGGTAAATCTCCATGCAAGATACATTCTAAAAATAAAAGTTCTAGTTTTCATCCCCAGCAACACGACTGTGAAATATTACTTTTCACTGATTAGCAGAAATACAGAGGCATATCAAAAGTAAATAAACTCTCCTCATTACCTGTGTAACTCTGTGATATCTCTGGTTGAGGGCAGGGTATGCCCTGGACTACTCACCAGACAATCGCAGGGCCAACACACACACACACACACACACACACACACACACACACACGCAACCATTTACACTCACTCACACCTAGGCACGATTTGGAACAGCCAGTTAGTGTAAGCATGTTTTTTGACCATGGGAGGAAACAGGGGTATCCAGAGGAAATAAAATACACTTTTTTTAACAGCATAAACAGAATACTATGTGCAATATGTAGCTGGTATCTTTGTTTTTTTAGCTTGCAAACTAAACTATTACTGCTGCACAATGCATTACTCATTCAAATAGAAAGGCTTTTTACCCAATCACACTGGGAAAGCGCATGACGTTTCTGGTGCATATAACGTGATAACGGAAGTGAGTCTGTGGTGATAGAGGACCTCACATCCTCGCTTGTACTCTTACTAGAATAAATGATTTCTTAGATATTTTGTAGCTAACTGTCATTAATTTTGTCAACAAATCATGCATTTACTGAGCAAGCAATTCACAAATAAACAACTAATTATATTCTTATGCTATTGAAATGTTCTCTAAATCTAGGGTTTCTAAATGGTGTACTTTACATTGCATGTTTAGCTACCTCATTTCCATTCTCTTCTATAAAGAAGTTATTTAAATGAATGAATCATGATATACATAGGATATATGTATGGGGTGTGAGAGTTCCCAAAACTTGTTAAATAAGGGAAATCATATGGGAGCTCTGCTTTTAGGCAGTGTCTAAATCTCTGTATTATTTTAGTCCAGCATCAGTACCAGCTTTGCTGGGTTTTACTCTCACATATATCTATTTCACAGCACTCTCTTCTCACCTGAAGGCTACCTTGCAATCTCTTGTGTTGCCCTGTTGAATAAGGGTAACTTATAATGCGTGTTGAAATAATATTGAATGAATATATAATATTAGATAATATTAGATGAACTTGCAATATCCAAGCAAATTATAATGGGTAGTGTCCTGTGTACCTGCACTGAAGGCACTAGAGAGTAGAAGGAAATTTTAAAAAGTTATCATAGCGAATATACAATCTATAAAAAAAGCCTATTTATTGAGTCTGTGGTTTGTGTTTATAAGCACCTGGCTTTCTACTTTATTGAGCATGGTGCTTGATACACAGCTGAGGTTTTCTAGCAGAAACTACAGAGAAAGTCTGAGGTTAGCTGAATGATGAAAAGGCCTGTATGTTGGCAACATGGCAAAGCCAACACGAGTGGTGTCTGGCGATGTGTAAGGGAGATTTGCAATGTATAGTTGGAAATATGCGCATAAACCTCTGAGTTTAACCTCACAAAGTATAAAAAGGTTTTGTGCGTGCTGTGCATGTTAACAAATTAGATTCTATGGTGGACAAACAGATAGACGGACCCGCATTGAATTTTATATATACAGATTACTGTATATAAAGGTACATAAAGTGTTTATTTCAGCTAACTATGCCATGAACCCCAGGAGCAAAAGAGTTGTCTGATTTTCATAGAAAGTGTATTGTGGGTCAGTTTGAGGTTAGAGCCATATTGCACAAAACTCCAGGAGTATGCTTACCACAGTACACAAAGTGATTGTACAAGCAGTATAAGGATTGTATAAAACATTGAACTGATTCAGATTGTGAAGACAGAACATTTTGTAATGGCTTTACAGCAAGAGAAGAGTAGGTCACATACCAGCACTCACATGTAGGTATGTGACAGAAAAACTGCCTTAAATAAAGGCACACCATTAGCATATACAAAAACAAATGAAAATGACATCAAGGTTGGTGAAATATGTTCATTAACAAGAATGTTATACACATTAAGGCCATGAATATACAGAGGATGTCATTTTCTTAAAAAAATAAATATTTTAAAACAATATCATTGCACAGGAAGATCGCAAATTCAGTTGTTTATTCAGATGATCCAATGTCACATCACAAACTTTGGATCATCCAAATAAACAACTGAATATGGCATATTCCTATCTCTATTTTGTAATAAGTGGTAATGTGGTAGAGTAGTGAATAAAACATATGTGAACAGTGGGTTATTTCAAAGTGGTCTCCTGACACTCTTTAACTTTTTATAGTTCAACAGGGCAACAGACTGGGGGAGGAACCTGTCTCTGTGCCAGGTGGTCTTGGCGTACAGTGCTCTGTAATGCTTTCCAGAGTGTTGAAGTTCAAATAGTTTATTCATGGGATGTGAGTTGTCTGACCCTGGAATGATTTAGGTCCAAGATGGAAGGCAGGTCAGCCTCAATGAAGAAAATGGATCTGAAAGTTCTGCACTCTAGTTCATCTAGAAGAAGAAGAACTAGAAGTTAATCACAGTTCTATGCCTTTATGGAATTTAGAAATGATTTTGATCAAGCAGGGTTGACATCCAAATTTTGATACTAGCTTCCGTAGTCCCTTTCTGTCAACTGCAATCTACAAATGGCATGTACAGATCTTTCTGCAGCTCAATACATTTTTCCTGAGGCTGATGTAGTGAGAATATCAACTGTGCGAGACAGCAGAGTGGGGTAATAGTAAGCACTTCTGGCTCCTTGGGTTGAAACCCTATGCACAGTGAGTGTGTTTCTGTGTGGAGTTTGCATGTTCTCTCTGTGCTTGTGTGGGTTTCCTCTGGGTGCTCTAGTTTCATTACACAGTCAAAGACATGCACATTAGGATAATTGCTCACCGTGCGATGGTCTGACGAGCTGTTTAAGATGTACCCCACCTTTACCTGGAATTGGTTGTGATGGGCCTCCCCGCAGGTCTAGTAAAATTTAGAAAATAAATTATCATAATAAATGATTATGATGCATGCAGGTTTAAATTCAATTTAAAAAAATCTTGCACAAAGGTCTCTTTGCCCTTTCCTGTATATGCAACAAATGTCAAAAGCAAATATAACACCATGATCCCTTTTTTTTCCTTAGTTGTTAAGTTAGTTGTTAAGAATGATTTTTTCTTTAAATTATTTCACAATGTGATTATTTATTACATTGCTATTACAGCATAAAGAAAGAGAAAGTGGATGCATGATGAATGAAACAAAAAACATTTAAGCACAGCTGTCTGCAACGTTGATAATTGATGATCAAACATTAATTATCATTTTAAAAAGATAGTTAGCAACATCATGTTCTTCTATGCATTTGATGTTGTAGTTGTATAATAAAGCTCAAAACTTTATTACAAAAGTTCAAAAGGTGTGGCAGCAGAGTCAGCAATAGTGTATTTACAGCAGTAATACACTACACAGCCAAGGTTTTTTATTTATTTATTTATTTTATTTGTTAAATCTGTGTCCTCTGCCTAGAGAAAAGAGTAAGATTTATGCAGAGAGCAGGAGAAAAGGATTTGTGCAGTCCAATCTACATTCTTGGCAAGTCACAGATAAACACAAAAGAGATGGGAACCACTGGTGTAAGGAACATGACTGGGAGGGAAAAAAAGAATGAGCAGATAAAGATTTGATAAATGTATATGTAAGTGTATTTTATTATAATATTTTGGAAAAATTCAGTGAAATAAAAAATTGGTCATACAGCAGAGCTAACGTTGAAACTGTAACAATTTAGCAACCCTAGAAATAGGTTATACGATTTGACTTGAATAGTGATACAGTCTGTGGCACCTCTAAAAAATTTTATGTAAAGTAAAGACTCCTGAAGTCTCCAGCACTTGGGCTAGATCTCAATATTTTATACCAAAACCTTGTAACCCTCATATTGTCATGACCCACATGGGCAGATACACAAATGTGGACTCTAATTCAGAACACCAGAAGCCCGTTGAGTAAAAGATGATTTATTGAAAAGATTGGTATAGTGAACAATCCAGGAGTACTGGTGGAATCCAGAAAAAGTGTTTTGCTGAAATAAATTCCTGAATGGAGGAGGGGGCACTGGCTATGGTGAGAGGAGCTGAGTCGTCGAAGGGAGAGCAGGCAGGTAGGCCACGAAGGTAAGTCTTTCCAGAGGCTCTGTGGTTATAGACTAGAGCACAGTGACTTGGACAGGACTGCTGACAGGAATCATCGTTACATCATGGCGCAGGACAGACTGACGGGGTTTGTAGTTCCTTTCCAGACTTCTTCTCGGTCTTCGGTAGGTCTTCCTGATTAAGCCAGATGGAACTCAGGTGTGCGAGCAGAAGCTAGCCAGGCTCCACCCCGGTGGCTTCACCAGTCTGCTACACCTACTTTTCAGACACTAAAACAGAGCTTTTTAAAACAGAGGCAGAGATCATGACACATGTATTATATTTAAAAAAATCCTCACTAAAAATTACCACTGAAAAAAAGAATATAATTAAAATTGTTAAAGTAGGCCTCTGAATGCCGTCCAATATAAGGAGTTTGTTTTGGGAAATATAAAAAGCACACTTCAGCAGACTATGTTGTGTTCACTTATGCAGCTGACATTGCAGTTTTAAAGAATCTCAGAAGAATGGCTTCTATATTGTATCCATGATATGACATGGGACTTGGGAGAAAATAGTCATATGACAGCTATCTGGCTATTTATACCTATATTGGCTATTTGGCTATTTATAATTGGTTTGGATTATGGTTTGGATGTAAATAATATTGTTGGCTTATGACACCTGGGTGCTTGTCTTGTCACTTGGTGCTGCTGTATGCAACTGGGTGCAAATAGCCACATTGTATATCCACTATGGGTACAAATAACTTTGTTGGCTACTGAAACCTTTGGTGCCAACAGAATTTGCCTTACGGGGTGTCCACATACTAAGTGATGAGTTACAAGCGACCATGCAAAGTTAGTGAATGCCAGCAGAATGAACAATGTGAGGGTGACATTTTCTCACACAACGCATGTTCGGCATTCAGCTGAACCATACTTTCATGTGATGGGATTTGAGCGATTACCAGTCCAAGCTTAAAGATGCTATTGAGGTTCCCCAAAACATTTTCCATAGGGAAACAATGGAAAAAACACAAGTTTAATTCTTCTGTCAACATCAACATGAAAAAGCAGCTCGTTATTGCTGTGTTTAAATATCATGTGCGTTATGACTGCACCCTGAAATTTTTACAAGAATAATTACCGGAACCGCAATTCTTGTATCCACAGTTTCCTCTAAGTGTATATATATATATATATATATATATATATATATATATATATATATATATATATATATATATCAAATCATATATAATTTGATATATTACTAGGTGCATAAAATCAGCCTACAGAAAGCTTATTGGCAGTGGAAGCTTTTGCTGCTTAGGATTCACAAGGGGCACATGTTATTTGTTCAAATGAAGCTATACAGATTAAATGTGAGCTTTTTGAATTCTTGTGCAGAATACTCCTAAAAACCTACAAATCTGTGAACTGTGAAACTGCTACTGATTTATGCTTCTATTTTACATTGTTAGTGAATGTCACCACTGCTATAAATGTCAGAGAATTTCAGCAAATTTGCTGAAAGCAAATCCCATACATTTCACACCTGTTTAATGAATGAGAGTTAAAAACCCAGTGAGGAAAATGAAAAAATAGAGAGACTGTGCAGAAGGGATAGATATTATATTGGGCTTACATTGATTACCCTGTTTTATTTCTGCAAGAGGTGTAATATTTTATGTGTTTCCCTTCCTGCCCTTCCATTTGCTATTACTGAGACTCCTGGCACATAAATAACCCAGCACACAACACAGAGCCAGCAAGCCTAATCAAATACAAGTGATGAATACTTAACAAAATAAAGACATTTCCATTTGCCAACACCATGGACAGCAAAGTTTTATAAAATCATATTAATGGATTTAACAATACTCTTCTATACACCTCTAATGCAGCACTAACAATCCATGAGCAGAATAGCAAACAGCTTTGCTCATGGGCATCTACAGACCAAGGTTTTGTGGCACTTATGGCACTCAGCCCAGCAAGTGTGCTCATTTAAATAAAGACATACTGTAAATCACATTTAATTCACTGGTTAGGTTCCACTGTCTGACTCTGCCCTTTTACTTTGTGGTCCTCAGTATCAATATTTAAGCCATAGCTTCCTTGTGGGGAAAGGGTGGACTGCAAAAATACTTAGCAAGCAAAGCAAGTATCAGCAACTGTCTGCATTGGTGTTATATGGCATTTTAAGTTGATAATTAGAGTTGTGCTGTGATTTGGTTAGTTTTTTGTGATTTTCTGTCTTGGTGTGTGCATCTGTGTCTATGAAAATAGTATATAACTTATTTTCCTATGAGGACACACATATGGGACACAAATGCCTCCATTATGCACAAACACTTAATTTCTTGCATACAGAGAGAACATAAGCAAGTTATTTGTATTTTTTTTTTTTTGACAACTATGGCTCCCTTGTGCCTAGCAATGAATGTTATATAACACAATTTTATATAACACATAAACACTTTACTTGTTTTCATAAAACAACACACTGTATACAGTTTAGCTTATGCATGACATATGTACAGTATATTCATCTTTAATTAGAATTTTATTTCTGGGTTTTACAAACATCACACTACATCTAATAATTATGAACACATGGTGCAAATAACCGAAAAAAATTTTTTTTTTAAATTATTACCTATATACAATAATATACATATATATGCAACACATAACTGGCTTAACTGTAGTTTGCAGTTAAGTGATAAGAGGCTAAATTATGTGTCTTTACGTCTCATGTGTGTTTAATAGTTTTGTGATGTGGATTGTTACAAATAAGTAGGGTGAAGGCAGTTATCTTCAAATATTTTAATTTTGTTTACTGACGGATGTTTTTGACAAGACACTGCCTTTTTTCCCTTTCGTACCTCACAACTAATCATCCAGTACAACAATACCTTTTGTCACATTAATCAAATAACACAAACCTCATACAACCATCACTAATCTATATATCTATCATTGTCTGTGAACACGGTGCAGAGATGCAGTGTTGAGTGCTAATAATGAGCCAGATGGTCCCTTTCCGTTTTAGTCCGGAGGATATAGTGTCCATGTTTTCCAAAAATAATTGAAAATTTAGATTTGACAGACCATGGGACAGTTTTCCATTTTGCCTCAGTCCATTTTAAATGAGCTTTGGCCCAAAGAAGACAGTAACATTTCTGGGTCATGTTCACATATGGCTTCTCCTCTGCATGATAAAGTTTTAACCTGCATTTGTGGATGCCACAGTGAACAATGATTCCTTAAAGTGTTCCTGAATCCATGCAGTGATTTCAATGAAGGAATGATGCCTGTTTATATTGTAGTGCCACCTGAGGGTCTGAAGATCACTGGCACCCAATATTGATTTTCAGCGTTGACCCTTGTGCACAGAAATTTCTTTAGATTCTCAGAATGTTTTGATGACATTATGGACTTAAGATGATTTGATATTTAAAGTCTTTACTATTTTAGGTTTAGCATCATTATTCTGAAATTGGTCCACAATTTGTAGACAGTTTTTCACAGATTGGTGTACCATTGCCCAGTGCTCATTTTTATGCCCAGACATGTTGCTGACCTATTGCCAATTAACCAAATGAGTTGCAAAATGCTTCTCCTTTTAGTACCACTTACTTTTCCAGCATTTTGTTTTCCCAGGGTTTATAAATTGCCTCACATTTGATGTGTTGTCTATGTACTATTAAAATAGGGGTTTATATATAGGTAAAGCAGTGAGGGGATGACTGAGTGACCACTGCAGACAAAAAGGGATCAGATAGAACCAGTCAGAATCAGCAGGAAACATGTCAATAAGTTTCACATGTGTGTTACCAACACCTATTTATGTGTGTTCTTTTGTGTTTTTTCAGGGGGTTGCTGGTTACTAGTGAGTGGTCCATCTTCTGCTGCTCTTCACATTGATTTATGTGGAGCTAAAGCAGGCTGTCATTGAGCACGTCGGTCGCTGACTAGGGCAGCATGTCCAATGCTTCTTGTTTCTGACTCTGGAGGAGGCTGACCTGCCCTTCTCATTTGTTCTGCAGCTAAAGGGAGCCTGCAGGAAGTGCTGGAGCAGTTATCACCGGACTCACAGCAGGGATAGTGAAGTGGGTGCATGCCGTTCTCTGGTGGTGCTGACTGAGGCGATCAAATGCTCAGGTGATATTTGAGTATCCCACCCCTTTGTTTTCTCTCTCTCTCTCTCTCTCTCTCTCTCACTCTCTCTATCTATCTATCTATATCTGTCATTCCCATCCTTCCCTTGTGGTTCCTTTCCCTCTCACTGTCCTTACTTCAAATAAACAGGGGCCAAATCCCCTAATTGTTTTGCACGTGTTCCTTCCCAATCTGTTCCTCCACATGGTCTAACTCCCTCTTTCTGTGCACAGGTAGAGCCTTCCATGCTCACCAGGACCATGGCAAAGCCTAGGCAGAGCTGCAATTTAGGCCAAAAGTGGTGCCTCACAGAAATTGGAGTTTGGTGGATGGGTCCTGCCACAGCAAAACATAGGAGGCTTCCAGCATAGTACTGACTTGGGAGGCGGTCCCAAGGTCAGATATGTCAATTCAGTGTCAATTTGACACTCTAGAGCAGGGGTCACCAACCTTTTTGAAACTGAGAGCTACTTCATGGGTACTGAGTCATACGAAGAGCTAC
>JAOUQZ010044982.1:0-10880 GCA_028564935.1 Neosilurus hyrtlii | reverse complement strand
ATATATATATATATATATATATATATATATATATATATATATATATATATATATATATATATATATATACAGACACATTAAGGGTTTAAAGTTACACATACGTATAGGCCATGGGGCAAAAATGAGATGGTTTTCTTTAGTTATTTAGCACAATGAAATTCTTTATACATTTGAATGAATTGTTTATGCCAATCGAAATAGTGACTTTTCAGCTTTCATTTTGTGCATAAAATATTTAAATAGGACACACATTGACAAAGATATTGATCATTCCAAGACTGATGCGTTTGTGTATGAATGAATGAATGTTTATGAATGAATGTGAATACTTTTTAGCAGAAATAATTGTATATCGACCTTTAATTAAAAAAATTTTTTTATACGTGGGGCTATTCAGGCCCGTGGCCTAATACGGTAAGTTTTTTGGCCTTTTTTCACCAGAGCCTAGTGGCTTTTCAGGGCCAACGCTTATCCCAGTTTCTGTAGCCTGAAGCGACTAGGATGGGGCACTAGTCCATCACAGGTTACCTTCCTGGTATTTTATTGGTACCCATTTATACTGCTGGGTGGACAGAGGCACACTTGTAGTTAAGACCTTGCCCCGAGGTCTTAGCACGTTGGGGGACTCAAACCCATGGGCTATTTATCATGACCCCAGCACCTTAACCACTACACCACCGGCCAACTTCAAATTACACATAAATTAAATACTATTACGTAAAATAAGAAAGAAATCAATAATTGTTCAGTGCGGTTCAATATATTGTCTAAGAGAAAATACGCTCACTCACCTGCCAAACCGCTTAATCCAATCAGGGTCAAAGAGAAGCCTATCTCAGCCAACACTGGGTGAAAGCGTGGTACACACTAAACATCTCGTCAAATCATCACTGGGCCAACACACACACACACACACACAAAACCATTCACAGTAACACCTAGGGGTAATTTGGAACAGCCAGTAAGACTAATGTGCATGTCTTTGGACCCTGTGAGGAAACTGGAGTACCTGGAGGAAACCTGTCTGTAAAAGAACCATTGCTGACTTTTGTAAAGAGTAGGCTGCATTGCCATCAGCGTGGTTCTGCCCTGCGATGGCCTGGCGAGCTGTCCAGGGTGTACTCTGGGTCAGAGGCTGAGATGGGCGCCAGACTTCCCACCACCCTAATTAGGATTAAGCGGTTCACAAAATTAAAGAATGAATGAATAAGGCAGCACAATGGTGCAGTGGTTAGCACTCTCTGTGGAGTTTGAATGTTCTCCCCGTACTTGTGTGGGTTTCCTCCGGGTACTCCAGTTTCCTCACACAGTCCAAAAACATGCACAGTAGGCTTATTGGCTGTTCCAAATTGCCCTTAGGTGTGAGTGTGAATGGTTGAGTGTGTGTTAGTCCTGCGATGGCCTGGTGAGTTATCCAATGTGTATCCCACCATTGCCCAGAGTCGTCTGAGATGGGTGTGAGCGTCTCCATGACCCTAATTATGATTAAGTGGCTTAGAAAATGAATGAATGAATAATAATTGTCATCGTCAGCATCATCATTTTTAATAAATATAAAAGAAAGTCACTTTGGTATATTCGGCCAAATAATCTTAATGATCAAGGTCAATTTATCAGAAGTTTCGTGATATGTGCTGCATGTGGTGCACAGTATATCTGTGTTTGAGTTTTGTTTTGTGTTAAAATGATTAAGGCTGCAAGTAATATTAAAGCCAGAATGATAAGATTTGAGGATTTGTATCAAGTGTGCGTGTGTGTTATGCTGTGTGGGTGGATGGCTCTACATTAATCAGCCTGCAAGTACCACTGAAGGACTTTAAACATTTCAAATCATCCAATCGGGTTTGTCGGTAAAACACAAACACTGAAAATTTTATATACTTTTTTTGATTTTAATTCAAAATTAATTTTATGTTTCAAATGTATTGTGTTAGTGTTGATCCCTTCAACCTGTTAACATCTCCAGGTACAGGGTTTCGATTGTTCTACACCATCATCAAAGCAAATATCGTATTTACTAACAGTGTTTATTCCTCTAGTACAGTTTCAGACACTTGTAGAATTTATACTGTGGTGGATTGAGGCTGTTCTAGAAGCTCATGGTGGCCCAACACCTTTTTAGGATGTGGCATTGGCTGTTGCGTGTTTGTTTTTTACTAGCGATAATTAAAGGGAAATTAAACCCAAAGTTAATAAAAAGCTTGCATGCATCATATGTCTTTGCACTTTAAAATGTTCTATTGTTATTACAAGCTCCTTCGTAGGGGAAAAAGGTAATAAAACTACACATGTGGGCAACATTGTACTGCAAAACAGTTGCATGTGATTCACTTGTATGAAACGGTAAATATGAAAGTAATTTGCACATGTGTAAAAGTGGGTTGTACCGTTTGTTCATGTAATTGTGTCGATGTTTAATGTAGTATGTAACCGGAAGCTCATATGTGTAGATGTGATTAGTTCACTAGTTTATATTTGACTTTAGACATTAGTTTAATATCTGTATACTCTTATTTTTGCCATTATCTTGTCTTATATGAACTGACGGATTCACGTCCTATTCATGCGATTTCTTGCACTTGCAAGAGTGAAACAGCATTTTATTTCGAAACTGCTTAATGCAAACTAGTAAATGGATTTTAGCAGATTGTATTCTAAATGGATATGAGCAGATTGGCATTCTAATCAGATGCCCACGCCACCTCAAATGGATCCTTTCAACGCAGAGGAGCAGCAGTTCTACTTTGATCTCCTCCCGGATGGCTGAGCTTCTGACCCTATCTCTAAGGGAGAGCCCCGCCGCCCTGCAAAGAAAGCTCATTTCTGTCACCTGTATCCATGATTTTGTTCTTTCAGTCACTACCCAAAGCTCGTGACCATAGGTGAGGTTTGGAACGTAGATCGATTGGTGAATTGAGAGCTTTGCCTTTGGGCTCAGCTCCCGCTTCACCACAACGGACCAGTACAAGCTCTGCTTTACAGCAGAGGCTGCAGTGATCTGCCTGTCGATCTCCCGTTCCATCCTTCCGTCACTCGTAAACAAGACCCCGAGATACTTAAACTCATCCACTTGGGGCAGGATCTCATTCCAGACCTGGAGGGTGCATTCTGCCCTTTTCTGGCTGAGAACCATGGTCTCGGATTTGCAGGTGCTGATTCCCATCCCAGCCACTTCACACTCAGCTGCGAATCGCTCCAATGAGAGCTGAAGGTCCCAGCTCGATGAAGCCAAAAGGACAAAGTCATCTACAAAAAGTCCTCCGCTTATCCTGTTTACTGTTGCATGAAGTGACTAGGAGTTCAACTCCCCCTAGATGTTTCTCACAGGTCCATCGTGGGTTACCTTCCCAGTATTTTTACTGGTACTCATTGATACTGCTGAGTGGACAAGCACACTTGTAGGTAAGACCTAGCACAGGGGTCTTAGCATGGTGAGGGTCTAATCGGGATTCGAACCCACAACCTCCTCATCATGAGCCTAAAACTAACATTTTCCTAAACTAAAATCATGTTTTTCCTTTGATGATTTATATTATGAGAACTTGTGCTTTGTCCCCATAAGGAAGGCAAGTCCCCAAATGTGACTGTGTAAACAGATTTAAGCACAGTGTGATAAATACCTGGAACACACACTTACACACTTATCAAATACCAGTCTTTGATTTTGGTTTATGGTTGTTGAGACACAAAGGGTGTGTTTTCATGATTAAAAATCAAACTGGATATTTCTAGTTTGCACACACTTGCAGCAAGATGAAAAGATGGAGAAATATAAAAAAGTCTGAGTTATTTTCTTCTTTTCTACATTATTCCATTCTGTATTCATTTTGTACATGCTGAGCTCGACAATGATGAAGCATGCAGTCCTGAACTTGCTGAATGAATCACCTCTTCTACCATTGTGCCAAAAACATCGAAAGTGTCAGATAGATCGTCTGCATTTAAATAATGGTGTACAGGATGCGACTGGGACGATGAGCAACGTGCTGGCTAATATCTCTCTCTCTCTCTCTCTCTCTCTCTTTCTCTGAAAACTCATGATTGGATAACAGCAGCACAATCTGTTTCATAACCCAATCAAATAACAGACCATGGCAAATAAACTGAAAGTGAGTGCTGCAGAAAAAAATATTATTGAAGGACCGCAGGCTTTCACAGAACCCGCTGATCCAAGAAACTCCCATTAATAAGTCAAAGCAAGAATCCCTAACCTCATCTATTTTTCTTTCATAACACTCTTCTTTTGGCATTTTTAATCTTCTACATGTATAGCCTTTCATTCCATTTTTTTGGAAACCAAGAGAAAGAGAATGCCAAGAGCACAATTGAGCCACTGAATGCAACAGCGGGACTGAGTCTATTTTTCTTGAGTTTGAAGTTAGGTGCTGACATGAATGGTAGATAGCACAATCTTACAGAACAATAATGGTTTAAATTCACAGGTGTCCAACTCAAGGTCCGCCGGCCAAATCCGGCCCACCAACTCATTTTATGGGGCCCGCAAGGGCTTTTGAAGAATATGATCATACAATATTTGCATCAGCCATTACCAAAAAAACATAATTCATTATTCTTCCACTAAGTGGCAGCAATTTATTTCAAATATACAGCTACTCTTTCATGACTCAAGAAAGCTTGCAAGCTAGCTAATCGCTGTCAAGTATTATTCAAAGAGGAAAAGAGAACAAATACATAAACTAATAATTTTTTTGCCATTCATTTCATGCCCTTTTTTAAATGGATATGATCCTTAATGAAAGTACATTTGACACCCTTGTTCTAAATCAACATTAGTTTTAGTTTTGCCTGAATCCAAAGAACCAGGCAGTAAGAATAACTTCAGTTACAATATCAGTGCATGAGGATCTTGGTGTTTTAGAGAATATTGCAGGCCTTGACATATGAAAATAGCTGATTATAGTGCTTGTAAAATGACTCAGGATCGCCACAGCCATACATTAGAATACAGAATTGAGTGTAGCTCTATTATTGAACCTAAATGGAGAACAGGATGGAGCACAATTGCACTCCACTCCTGAGAAAGCCTTATATTGCTTGAAAATATGTCTGACTTTGTGCTTTTTGTACGTGGACCACTATTACAGTGAAGGAGAAATTAGTCACTGTGACTTGTTTGATTTGGCAACACTTATTTACATTTACATTTGGCTGACGCTCTTATCCAGAGCGACTTACATTTACCATTTTTATACAAATGAGCGATTGAGGGTTAAGGGCCTTGCTCGAGAGCCTAACAGTGACAGCTTGGTGGTACTGGGGATTGAATCCCTGACCTTCGTATCAGTAAGCCTCATGGGAGAAAGAATGTCATAGATTTAATAATACACAAATGTAGAATTATTCTTTGCACTCACTCACTCACTCACTCACTCACTCATATGCTAAACCGATTAATCCTACTCGGGTCGCAGTGAGGCTGAAGCTTATATCAGCCAACAATGGTTGAAGGCAGTGTACACCATGAACAACCATTCACCCTCACATCCACTCCTAGGGACAATTTAAAACAAGCAGTTAGCTTAATGTGCATGTTGTTGGACTGAGTGAGGAAACTGGAGTACCCGGAGGAAACCAACGCAAGCACTGAAAGAACATGTAAAATCCACACAGATGCAGCCAAGCCTGCGACTGGAACCCAGGACCTACTTGATGTGAGGCAGATGTGCCAACCACTACACCACCATGCCACCATGTTTAAATAATCTTTTAAATTATATTTGCTTAAGTTCAGTGGGAAATATAGGAAGTACAGCTCAGTGGTGTAGCAGGTAGCATCGGAGTCCTGGTTCATTCTTCAGCTGAGGTTAATGTCTTATGCCAAGATTCCCAGAGTCTCTCTTTCATCATGGGTTTCCTACAAGGATATTTGGTTTCCTCCCACAGTCCACAAAAAACATGCAGATAAGTGAACTGGTTAAGGTAAATGGCCCCATTTGTGTATTAGTGTGTGAATGTATACAGTGTATGCATGGTGCTCTGTGATAGACTGGTTGTGGGTGACGAATTCTCCTGCCTTGTACCCAGCGTTGCTGGGGCTGACTCAGAGTCTGCTGCAACCCTGCTCAGGACTCTGAAGTATAATGAATAATACATTTGTTCCATAATTGCTTAAAGGTTTACGCTGAGCCATTTTAAGGGGTGACATGATCCAGTTTACAATGAAGTGATTACACAATCAGAGTGACCCTGAAAAGCTCCTGCCAAGCTGAGTGGACCAAAAGGTGCCTTTTATTTATTTATTTTTCACTTCAACTGTCTTATTAATGTTTAAAAGGCTAAAATATGCAATCTTTCTACCAGGAGGAGTTCAAATGCATATTCTTGTTCCCATTGCTCTCACCGTGAGATGGTTATTAATGATTGCAGGTTTGACTGATTAAAGTGGCTGAAGGTGATCATTCCACAGAACCATGAAGAGAAGGTACTGAGCCATGTATGACTCCATATTGTAAACAATTCAGGTCTGTAATTGCCCGAATTATTCACCTGTGACTATATTCTAATAGAATTTACCTCCTGAAACATTATCCATTATATAATGTATTGCTGGATTTCTAAAAAAAAAAAGTTTATAGGATAAAGTAATCTGGAATTTTTTATATTTACCCAGAGAACACAACTGTAAAGTGAAATTAATTCATTGAACTTGTTACAGGTTGATTTTTTGACACAATGATCAGTTCAAGTGTGAAACGTTTTATTTAGGTGTGTATTTTTTAATCTTTATTTGTTATTTATTGAGCCCTGTGAGCTTTCCATTAAAAGCCACATGGGGTTGCTGGTAAACTCAAGGTTAATATGACTGAATTAAAGTCTGATCACCGATCAGCCATTACATAAAAACATTATGATCACTGACAGGTGCAGTGAGTAATATTGATTATTATTCGGTCAAGAGATTTTCTCATTTCTGACTGGTGGAAAGCCACCAAACAATTCTTGATATTGCATTGTTGCCTTTGGTTAATTGGCACAATTATTACACCAATGATATGTGCCAATGTTCCTCCTCATAGATATCACATATGATAGATAAGCTATCCCCCATGGCAGTTTGCTGAAGCACTGCAGCTCTGAGCTGTAAACTTCATTTTATTTTCTTACTATTTATGCTGTTGTAAGCATAGAGATAGAGATAGAGGAATACAACAGCATAAATACTGAGAAAATTTAATGAAGTTTACAGCTCAGGACTGCCGTGCTTTGGATGTGGCATAGCCATTTACCCCAGCGTGTATCTATCTTTTTTATATATCCATGTCCTCTTCTCCCATGTCGTTCCAGAAAAAATGGCTGCCCATCTTCCTGAATATCGTAAAAAGATGATCTGGTGAAAAAAGGGACTAATTCTTGAAAATAAAAATAGGTTCTTACCATCAAATATTTTAATTTGATATTTTGTTGCTTTTCATATCTAGGATGACTCAAATGACACTAGTTGTATAGCATGCTAGCCTGATAAAGCTCACTGATGCTTATTAGCTAGCTAGCATAACACTAATGTGACTGTCTGTTGCATTGTGAAGAAAAGGATACATTCAAATACTTAAACTCCTTTTATTCATTAACTGTGAGTGCATACAGCGTTTTAACCATTTTATTAATAATATTTGAACAATAATATTAATACATGTATCATAGTACATACATCTAACATACAGTGCCTTGCAAAAGTATTCACCCACCTTGGGTTTTTACCTATTTTGTTACATTACAACCTGTAGTTTAAATATTTTTTAATATGACTTATGTGATGGGTCTGCACAAAATAGTAAAAAGTTGGTGAAGTGAAATGAGAAAAATATATATATATAAAGGGATTTTAAAAAATTAAAGTAATCTAAGTGTCACATGATCTGTCAGTATAAACCAAAGATAACCCTGAAAAAGCTGCAGAGTTCCACAGCAGAGACTTGTGTTTCTGTGCATGGGACCACAATAAGTCCACAATAAGTCCACAGTACACTCCATGGAGCTGGGCTTTATGGGAGAGTGGCCAGAAAAAAGCCATTAGTTAGTGTTAAAAATAAGAAGGCACGTTTTGAGTTTGCCAAATGTGGGCGACTCCCCAAATGTAAGTAGGAAGGTGCTCTGGTCAGATGAGACTAAAATTTAACTTTTCAGTCACCAAGGAAAACACTGTCTGGCACAAGCCCAACACATCACATCACCCCCACAGAGAAACGTGGTGGCAACATCATGCTGTGGGGATGCTTTTCAGCAGCAGGTACTAGGAAAGTGATCCGAGTTGAGGGAAAGATGGATGGTGCTAAATACAGGGATATTCTTGAGCAAAACCTGTTTCAGTCTGATTGTGATTTGAGACTGGGACAGAGGTTCAGTAGGACAATGACTTGAAGCATCACACAAAAGCAACACTCGGGTGGTTTAAGGGGAAACATTTAAATGTGTTGGAATGGCCTAGTCAAAGCCCAGATCTTAATCCAATTGAGAATCTGTGGTCAGACTTGAAGATTGCTGTTCACAAGTGGAAACCATCCAACATGAAAGAGCTGGAGCAGTTTTGTCTTGAGGAATGGGCAAAAATCCCAGTGGCAAGATCTGACAAGCTCATAAAGACTTATCCAAAGCGACTTGCAGCTGTAATTGTTATGCATGCTGAAGTTTTCTGGGTTTTTTTGTCACATATTAAGTTGTAGGCATGTTCTGTAAATGAAATGATGAAAACCTTAAAAAAAAATCTATATTAATTCCAGGTTGTCAGGCAACAAAACATGAAAAATGCCAAGGGCGGTGAATACTTTTGCAAGGCACACTTTTCTACTGCATGACTATTCTTCTGCTCTGCTCTTTGAAAAGCTTCTTCCAAACACCTAGCTCCACCTAGTGGCAAGGACACACACTGCCTAATTACATTTATATATGAATATTTTGAAAATATTTTGAATTACTAATCAAACAATTATAGAATTCGGCCTTCACATGATATGGAGATTTATTCAATCAATGGAGAATATCATGTGGGTGTTATTCACCTCAGCCTTTGGCAACGCCTCCACTGAATAATTCTACATATCCTACTTCACCTCATTGAATAATTGCTTATCTCATTACAGTTGCACCTGCCAAGGAGTGAGATGTATTAGGCAGAAAATAAAAACCTAAAGTTTTAGAGATGAAGACACTTAGTCATTTAGCCATCACAATATGGCCTTTGTCAAAGTCAGTGAGATCCTTATACTTGCTCATATTTTTCTGCTTCCAACACATCAACTTCAAGAACTTACTGTTCACTTTCAGTTTAATAAAGCCCGTTGAATGTTTTTATTGTTATGGCTGATCAGTGTTCATGTATATTTTGAAATCTTGAGCAATGACGGAAGGGAGATTATAATAGAAACCCCTTACATGGAGATGTACAGCCAAGACATGAAACTGCACTCATTTTTAACTAGCTAGAAGTAACAATAGCATGTAGTAGTCATGTTAATGCTGCACACTCTCAAATAATATAATACTTTGGGAAGTAAAAACTTGTAGACGTCAAAATAATTTTTGCCTTCCTACATGGTTTCCTTCCAGCCCCTGGGCCCCAGTGCACAGCACTGCTGATGGGTACTGCAGTGAATAGAATTACAGAAGAATATAAACTGATCTTTCCCATAATCCAAAAAAAAGTATTCGTCTTGTAATTTATCTTATTTATTATGAAAACCTAGCTTCAAACATAACTTCCCCAGATATACAGAGCAGGCTATTACTGGAAAATAGAAATATTTTAAAAGGTTAAACATGAATATATATATAAATACGAGAAAATATGTATATTTTGTTACTTTATGTAATTTGTTACCTTTTTTTTTTTTTTTTTTTTTAGTTCTTCTGGTTTCTAGACTGGTGCAGAAAAATTCCAGAAAGCATCATGCATATATACATGCGATGTGCAAGTTTCCATTCAGGTCCGAATCCCTCCTTATCAACCCAACAATCTAAACCCAGCAACTGAGGTGCAAAAGATAACCCCACTTAACAGGGATGAAAATCATCATACCTACAGATATAAGAAATTATGCTCTCTTAAGCTGTAATTGCCCGAATAACTAAGATTATTACTGTATTTCTTTAACAGACATATTGTCTTAAAGCAAGAGTGTTCATGGTCTGAATCTCTTCCAAGGGCTTTTCTGTGTAAAGTTTGCATGTTATCTCTGTCCTTGTGTAGGTTTCCTCTGGGAACTCGGGTTCCTCCCACAGTCTAAAAACATTCACATTAGGTCAACTAGATAGTCTAAATTGCAGATAGACAAGAATGTGAGTGTGAATGGGGTAGAACTGTGGCTTAGTAATTAGCAGGCCTACCTCATAGCAAAACACTCCTGGGTTCGAGTCCTGGGCTTGGTGAGCGTTTTCTCTGGGTACTCCAGTTTCATCCTACAGTCCAAAGACACGTGCATTAGGCTAAGTGTTCTAAATCAACCCTAGGTGTCGGTGTGCTGGCCCAGTAATGATCTGTTCCCCCTTCGACTCTAGTTGGCTGAGGTAGGAACCAGCCCCCCTGTGACCCTAGTCGGATTAAGCGGTTCGAGGGTGAGTAAATGAGTGAGAGTGGCTGGTTATTTGTTTTTTGTTGGTCATGTTTTAGATTGGTGACATGTTCTGGGTGTACCTCACCTCTTGGCAAAGCCAGCTAAATTTGGCTTTAGCTTACCCTGGAACCCTGCCAGATAAGCAGTAGAGATAATAGATGTATGGAAATATGGAGGGATGGCCCCTGCTACACAGACCTCTGCTGCCATCTGGTGGATAGGTACAGGAGCTTTTGTTATTTATATTGTGTAACACACACATATACACATACTCTCTCTCTCTCTCTCTCTCTCTCTCTCTCTCTCTATATA
>JAOUQZ010044981.1:0-10880 GCA_028564935.1 Neosilurus hyrtlii | reverse complement strand
CTCCTTCCCCGCCAGAGAGGTGACATTCCATGTCCCAAGAGCCAGAGTCAGTAGTCGAGGATCGGTCCGGCAGAACCCACGCCTTCGGCTGCTACCCAGCTCGCATGTGGGACAATGTAATGTAAAATGAAGTTCCAGTCTTAAGAGTGAGCCTGTTATCTGAGACTGGTTCCATCAGCATAATGAAAACACTGACATTTTTTTATGTTATGATTGGTCTCATTTAACAGTATTTCCTGGGCATTTTCTTGAGAGTTTTCAGTCCCAGCTAATTCTTCAACCCGGTTTACTTTTACAGTTCCAGTAATGTTCCAGTCTGCAATATAATAACATTATTGATGCTGGACACATCTGTAACACTGTCAGTAGAAACATACTGTAACTATCCTTCTGAAATTCCCTCACAGTCCCTTGATTTGGCTGCATATTCTGTGTCACTACCATATGTGATGAACACACTCAGTTTTTTTTCCATTGTTTCTTTTATGAAATAATTAGTTTCTCGTTTGCTGCCTGCTTCTGAATAGACGTCACAGAAGAATGTTTACTTAATCATAGCAGGAAAATTTTTGAAATGGCTTTTTGTTGTACCTTCGCATGCAAGAATTCCTTTAAACACATGGCTGTATAATTAAACATTCATTTATGTTCTTCTCTTGCTCACCAATGAGAAATAATTCAAGTAGTCTCTGGGTGATAGCTGTATTGATTGCTCGTTAAAAAAATAAAAGGCCAGAGAGATGATTTCTGTGTCACAAAAAATGAAGCCACTTTTTGCCTTTTTTGTTGGAAAAAATTTCAGACATTGTATCTGAAAAATTGGAATTGAAAAGTAAGAAAATAGAGCATGTCCATAACGATAAAATACAAGGGAGGGAAATATGTTTGTGGAAAAGACTAATGCTAACTACCGCTGATTGTCTTGCGCATGACATTCTTCACCTTTGTCATATTTTAAGTAACAAAAAGCAAAAGGTAATGTGGAGGAAAAAAATCAGGGGTATCAGGCACCACTCGGGGCACTGTGTGTTTTGGACCCATGAGCTGTGGAAGGCCTGTGGCCTGCCAGTCTGAAATGTCAAATATTTGGTCCTCTATAAATCTTATGCAAATTGCTGGACTTTCTGATCACGTATTTGAATTAATTATTGATCATTAACATCATCAACATGAATATGAATACAGAAAGTGCAGTATCTTTGGAATGAGTGATCATATTTTCTTTTTTTAAAGACATTTGTGATCATGAAATAGTGAACTGTCCAATTAAGTAATCTCTAATAAAATATATATCTAAATTGTTAATGATTATTCCAATAGTAGATCAATTGTATGATTTACTGTACTATTTAATTACTGGATGATTTATGTGACTATTGTATAAGTAGTTTATTCACTGACGTGAGTGTAAGATTATTTCGACCACTCCACTCTGTATGAGTATTGCTCGACTGACCTTGAACACAGAACATTGGAACAAAATGTTGGACCTTGAAAAGAAACAAAATGTCCATCCTAAGAGATGGGGGTGTCAAGTCTAAATACTTTAAGGTCAACTCCATACCTGTTGAGACATGATGTCATGAGGTACCAATCAGAGTCTAGAGCTAGAGGATGGCAATCAAATCAGAGTGGAAAGGGCACTGTATAAGCCAATAGAGAACTGGTAGACAGGGTCTGAGATTTTTCTCTCTGAACAATTTCTTTTGTGTGAATGATTGTATGTTTTCCTTTTCCTAAAGGCTAAATAAACACATGGAAAATGAATCTGGATCTTTTGCAGCATGAATTAGACACCATTCTATCCACAACAATAACCAGGCAAGGTGCTGTATTTTTTTTCTGTAGTAAGGAGCTGGGAGTGATTGAGAGTGTGTGTTAGTTTATAAATCATGGAAACATAATAAGAGAATTACTGTGTCAGTTAAGAAAGATTTTCAAAATGACCAAATAAAAGGTTAGTACTCAAATATGCCAAGAATTATTAATGAAACACAACAGTTTACCAATAATAGAAAGTTTACAGTAATCCAAAATATGTCACCAGTTAGTTCTGTCCCATCAAAAACATTATATTCTATGAATGTTACCAGTAAACACATACATGTACTTAAAACCTGATGAAATATTTAATTCCCTTTACTGAAAGTAGTAACTTAATCCAACAGGGGATTTGCAAAAAGCACTTTTCTAGGATGTCTATGAGCATACATATAAATCATTCAGTAATGAACCTGGCATTTATCCCTCCGGTTTAACCCATCCAGACATACTGCGACAGTGCGTCCACAAGCCTCCTGCAACTTCATTGTAAACCTACAGATCTTCCACATATAGCTACAGGGCACATGGCAACTTTAGTCCGCTACTACAAATATTGCAAGGCTGGCACTAGAAAATGCTCAGACTTGTACCACTGTCATTAACGTGTACTTTTAATAGAGTGAATACAAGAAACAAACCTTTTTTAAAGCTGTCGGACAGAGTACGCTGCGTGAAAATGATTCCTCATGCTCCCTCTTTAAATATTTCAGCCCCAATTTTATATCTGTACCAGCAGGAAAGATAAAGTCTATTGACTGGATAACCTGGTCATGCAATATATTCAGGTTGTCAGCTGACATTTTATTGCCACATAATGTTGATGAGCCTCAACCTGACGAACTAGAGCAACAGATTTAAAGCTTAAATTACAAAATTTATGGAGTTATTCTTCTTTAACTTTTTTAAGCCTATTTCCTCTCATCTTGAACACTTCGAACCACTAGCCAGTTCTCCCAACAGCTAATCCTGGGTGAGTTATCGATGACACATACATACGTCTTCGAAATCCTCCAAACCCTTCTTTTAAATAAGCACTTAAAGAAAAGTGCCATCTAACATTTTTACCTCTTAAATGAGCTCAGGGACCGGGGATTAATGGGCAGAATATTGCCATGCCTCCCAAAGACCTACTAGAAAAAGACCAAAAAAAAAAAAAATTGTTCCAAAAAACCTAGCAAAATCAAATTTGCTGTCTGTTCAAGGGAAGCTGTAATATTGTTCGGATTCTCACAGGAATAGAGTGAACACTTTTATAGAATGCATTTTGCAAATAATATTTTTATTATAATACTTTCATTAATTCCTGAGTGAGCTATGAGTGGACAGTCTGTCAGTTCTTTCTTTGGTGTTTGTGGTAACCACACTTCTTGTGTATAGAAAATAATGTATCACCTTTGTCTTAACTGTGAAAAAAAACAAAACTTTCCATGATATAGTCAAAGCACACAGCAATATATAACATGGCACTGTCTAATTCTCTGAAAATGTTTAAAATTACATTGGTCACATGTTAAAAGAAAAATGGTGTCAAAGGTAATGCTTGATATCACCACTGGAACGATAAAGGCATTTGGGCTGATTCGGAAACCATGGTAGTGAGCGTAAATACAGTGTTAATGATCTGCCATGGAAAAAGCCAGAGAAACGCTTAAAAATCGAGGGAGTGCAGTGTATAAATCTGTTTGACTTGTCTAGACATGTTTGGGGTTTATACGTTATTGCAAACATACTCAGACGTCAGAGCTGTCTAATCAGACCTGTATATTTGTTAGCAGGGTCATTTCATATTAACTGACCATTTCGAGTCCCAGGTGCATGTTTTCCAGTTTTATTATTTTAAAACAAAATACATAATTGCATATCGAGAACTGGAAGTAAAACATACCCTACACAATTCATGTCATTCATTTGGGGTCAAATTGGGTTCTTTTTTTTTTTGTTGACAATTTTATATTCTTTTGATGCAAACATTCCATGCAACCAAAGTCAAGTTTGTGAGACCAAAAAAATCAATTAATGAAATCATTCATTCTAAACACACAAACTGTTAAACACCGTATTCTGATACCAGTAAAATATTTTTTCATCACGTCGTCATGTTCCCAGGTTTGCATGTCATTACTGTTATCAGGAATGACTTTCCTTCCCACAGAAACCAGAGCAACTTTCTTTGGTTTACCAGTTGGCCAATAGGGGGTTTTAGTAAGTGACATTTGGAGGGAAAAACAAAACGGAGACATGTGCTGCACATTTTCTTAAAATTGCGAAGAAACCAACTGAAATTGGGCTAAATGTTTATTCTCGTTCAATACTGTTACTGGCATTTTGGATGATACATTGTGTTGTGTGGAGTAAAGTTCATTTAGTTCATTAGGTACATCGATGAAGTATAAAATTGGGTCATAATGTCAACCCTCCACCATTTCTTTTGTGTGTAATGTGTGCTAATGTGGATTTTTGTCATTCCTGTTACTGTCATTCCTGTTACCAGGCCACAACTTGTTATCGGTAACAGGAATGACCATCAGTAACAGGAATATCTGTTTGCACCATGCAGAAAACCAACCTCACACCTCTGATAAGCCCATGGGTAAATAGGCTGCATTAGTTCAGGCGAGTATGTAAACTGATTTCCTCAGCAAGTTATTGACAGGTTATGTTTGTGTTACAGGTTCAATTGAATAATCCAGTGTACCACCAAAACATGCAATGCTCATGAGCCTTGTTGACTGTGGGTTTATGGTGTGGACTCTGTGTGTTCTAGATTAAAATGTCTTACTAGCAACATTAGTATGCCTATCATTCCATAAGTAGTGTTCCATGGTTGTTTTTTTAAATTATTTTTTAGGTACCGTCTCAATAATTGTGAGGGGTATTGCTAGTTTTCATTCAAGTTCTACATTCTAACTGTAATTGTCATTACTGTTACTCTGTGTCAGTACTGTTAACTTCTTGTCATTACTGTCACCTAATTATTCTGCGTTTTACCACAAAACGCATTGAAGGTCAGCAAATCTGGTCTGACTGTCATGGTTATACATCACTAAGGTAATCATTTCCATGGGTAAAATCTTTTTTGGATTGGGAGCCTCTGTTAGGGGATCAGTACTCCGTAAGTTGACGGAAAACCATTTGGTACCATTGGGTTAGAAATTTTTTTTTATTAAAGTTGATACGTTCTCTATAGTTATCTGCCTTCCTTCTTCAATAGGGACATATTTCACCTACTTATTTGAGAAAATGTATCTCCTGAACAATTAGCATATCATTTTCATTCATTCATTCATTTACAGCATTTGACAGATGCTCTTATCCAGAGCGACTTACAATTATCATTTTTATACAACTGAGCAATTGAGGGTTAAGCGGCTTGCTCAAGGGCCCAACAATGGTGATAGTGGGGATTGAACCGCTGACCTTTCTCGCCTTAACCACTAAGCCTCCACTGACCTTGTGGTGAACTGATTTTCTTCAAAGGCGATTTGTCCTGTAACCGGAATGACAGTATATACATGGTACGATGCCAAAAAATGAACAGAAAATAGTGAAAATAGCTACAAAGTGCACTGCTGGGCCATGAGATCATACTTCATTAACCCCCTCCTTACATGCAAACTATTTTCAAAACAATCCTCGGCTATCACAATGCTCTGGTTGGTCAAAGTCAAAAGGTCAGTTACTGTGAAATGACCCAGCATCGGATTCTTTTGGCATGTTGCAGTAAGTAAACTATGAGGTCTTAGATTAAAGAACAGAGAAGAGAGAATAGAACAGTGAACGGGAAATGTTTGCAAAGGTGAGCAGGGTTGGCTTGGAGCAATAGGACCATTTGTATTTAATCCCTAGCCAGGTATACTTAGAAGTTGTTTGTTTTTGTTTTGTTTTTAAACAATGCAAGTACAAGGGATGAAAAGTTTACACAGTGCACTATTTTGGTGGAGGTCTTCACTCTGACTGCATTTCTAGTTATTATTATGATTGTTGTTTTTTGTGTTGTTGTTATAATTTACATTTTAAAACTTATAAAAACGCTTTACTGATTTGTTAATTAATGTGATGGCATTTAGATGTTTTATTCACATTGATGTTCAGAAAGGATAACTTTCACCAGTCAGGACAGTTCAGAGAGTCTTGCTGAGAAGAGTCACAATAACAGAATCTCCTGCAAACTCGATAATGTGATGCCCACCTTGATGGCTTTAGCACTTATTTGTATACAAAGCAAACAAAAGAGAAGCGAGAACACAGCCCAAGGGAGATCCAGTGGAGGAAAAAATAACGGATAAGATAACATAATTTACCCTCACACTGTGACCTCCAACAGCCATCATGTCAGGCCAGCATCAATATTATGGATACTTTTTAACCTGCCTGCTAAAATGTGCAGGTGAATACAGGTAAAGTTGTTTAGGATTGCCTTTTTACATCCTTCATAAAAGAATTTATAATAAGAGGGGTGAGTGCCATGGGCCTGTAACGCTGACTTTGGAGTTTGCTTTTTGGCACAGGAATCTTTTAGGCTTAGCTAAGCTAACTTAGGTATTATATTGTGTAAACCAGAATTCCAGATCACTGACAAGCTCGTCAATGTTGGATTAAATATAAGACCTATCCCATCCTGCTGAAAAATCCAGTTTGGACTGACCAGTCACTAAAACGAAGGTTGAGCTGATCAAACTGCTAGACCTCTTTGTTTCCAGATGCTGTTATCAAAATTGGCTAAAGGTTTTGTACCTTTCTTTTATTAAAAAATGAATAATATAGTATGTTGTAATGTAAGGTTGCATGACTTGGAATAATGTGGTGCATGAACCACATTCAGAAACCTTTTGTGTCCTGGCACTTTTCTGTTGCCAAACAGTTAGACCAGCAAAATCAATTTGAAAAGCTTTATCTGGCCAGCTGACAAAACAGAGAGCAAGTTAGTCAATCTTATACACTGTCTTTGAACAGATATCTCAGCAGCACGAAACAAACTAAAGGTTCATATCTGCTAATATTATTCTGTATTATTTTAAGAAATAAAAACTAGTAGGTTTAGTAACAACACAAATAGCTTAGCTACTACTCATTCACTCACTCATTTGCCAAACTGCCTAATCCTAGGGTTGCTGGGAGGCTGATCTCAGCCAACAGTGGGCGAAGTCAGGGTACACCCTAAACAGCTCACCAGACCATTATAGGGCCAACACACACACAATTCATATTCTCACTCACACCTAGTAATCATTTGAGACAGCAAATTAGCCTTGTATGCATGTCTTGGGAGGAAACCTGAGGGAGAAACCCACACAAGCACGGGAAAAGCATGCAGACTCCACTCAGGAACACTCGAGCCCGGGACTCAAACCCAGGACCTTCTTGCTGTGAGGAGGACGTGCTAATCACAACACCACCGTACCTCCTGATTAGCTACTTGTAAGAAGCATATGGTGTTCCTTTCTATTACTACTAGGTGCAAATAGGCTCTGACAATAAATAAATGTTTATTATGCACAAAATGTGTAAGATGTGCATGCACCAAAATAAAAGTATAATGCAAGTCTTTTACAGGATCTCATTTCTTGCTCACAAGGCTTTGTTTCAATGTCACCCACTGGTAACATTAAAAAAGTGAACTTGGGTGATGGTATCTTACACGGATGTCCTGTTTTAGCTTATCTTTAAAGCAACATTAATAAACACAAGGAAGTGAAAACAATACCTTCTTCCTTCATTTACTGCTAAGAGATTTTCAGGATTAATTTGACTAAATGAAATTAGTGTTTTAATGTGATGTTCAGAATGTTCTAACTGAGATTTGAGAATTGAGATGTTTATACTGGGCTTAACACATTTATTAGACCACCTGTCACAACTGAGAGAACTGCAAATTGTTAGTGGCCTTGGATTCCTACATCAGTAAGACAACAATCCCGAACATTCATCTAAAGTGTGTAGGGATTATCTGAACAAGAAACAGCAATCTGGGACATTGGATATGATTGATTGTAAAGATTCTAGATTCACTATTTGATTGCAATTTTGAAAGGCAGCTAACAGCTTCAAAAACAAGAAAACAGTTATAAAGTCTAAAGTCCAAAGAGTGTTTTATACTGAATTGTGCATTTCATGTTTAAGTAATTTGTTTATTTTTATTTCTACACATAAACACAATTAAAATTCATTCATTCATTTTACAAACTGCTTAGTCCTACTAGCGTCACAGAGAGGCTGGAGCGTATCTCATCCGACTCTGGGTGAAGGTGGGGTTCACCCTGAATAGCTGATCAAACCACTGCAGGGCAACACACTCATACACACACACTCACAAACTCATACACACTCACACACACACACATTCACAAACTCATACACACTCACACACACACTCACATCCACAAACTCATACACACACACACACACACACATTCACAAACTCATACACACTCACACACACACATTCACAAACTCATACACACACACTCACAAACTCATACACACTCACACACTCTCACACACATTCACAAACTCATACACACAAACAATCACATCCACACACTTATACACACTCTCACACACTCACACACACTCACATTCACAAACTCATACACACTCACACACACACACACACACATTCACAAACTCATACACACACACACATTCACAAACTCATACACACACACACTCACACACATTCACAAACTCATACACACAAACAATCACATCCACACACTTATACACACTCACACACACTCATACACACTCGAACTCACACACGTGCACACTCTCACACACTCATTCACAAACTCATACACACAAATACACACACTCACATCCACACACACACTTATACACACTCACACACACACTCACATCCACACACACACTCTCACACACTCGAACTCACACACGTACACACTCTCACACACTCATTCACAAACTCATACACACAAATACACACACTTATATCCACACACACACACTCGAACTCACACACTTACATACACATACACACACACATGTGTTTGAGTGTGTGTGTGCATGCTCGCTGGTATAATTACAAATATTTTGTAAAAATTCTTTCTTCATCCGACATCGTTTTAATGTGTTAATGGTTGTGTGTGTGTGTCAGCCCTGTGGTGGTCAGGCAAACTCTTCGGGGCGCACCCTGCCTCCGGCCAGAGTCAGCTGACCCGATTTTGTAAGCATGACATTAGCAGGTGAGCCTTGTTTGCATGTCAGTGCACGTTCTAACAGCGTCTTTTAAAACCCATTTAAAGTTAATATATTCTATATGGGAACATAAGGAAAGCAAACCACAATTATAATTTATAGTCATTTTAATTCAAGCATTATCTACTCAGAATAATGAGTTTTAATCGAGACAGCTGACCAATCAGACGGTGACGTTCATGTGTAGTATCCACCAATGGACATATACCGACCTTTACACTTTCAAGATGTAACAATTAAAAAAAATTGGCAGTAAAGCTTCAGCAAATAATTGTTATTTATCCTGAAATAGTGGACCAATCAGACGGCACCATTTCTGAGTAGTATTTACTAATTCCTCTTACAGTACAGCAATTTTCCAACTCTTGTTCTGTTATAGCTATATTTAATGTTTAATGTTAACACTTACAGTAAACCATCATTATAGAACAGGAATCCCCTTCTGACCAATCAGAGTCCAGAGTTCAACAGTGTTGAATGTAAAAAATATTAATTTATAATGAATATATTAATATAAATGATCAAACCAATCAACTTCAGATAACTCTGATCATAAAGAGAATCACTGCATGGAAACATTCTTTTCCTGTTATACACATCGCTTTCATTTCCTCCTGAACGCACAGCAGGAAGATCATTAGTTCCAGCCTAAAGGGCAGATTATTCATTCTGGGGCAGTTTAGGGGAAATCCAGACCTGACTGTTTTCCATTTATCTTTTATTTTATTAGCAATTTCCGCTTTAATGTGTTTTATTATTATTTATATTAAAACATTTAATGAATAAAGTTTCTTCATTGATTCACAGCAGGCCAGTCCGTTGCAGGGCCAACACACACCTAGGGGCAATTTAGCACAGCCAATTCCAGAACATGCAGACTCCACACAGAAACGCCCCCACCGAGCCCAGTCAAACCCAGTACATTCTTGTTTTCATGAGGAATGTGCTAACCACTACACCACCATGCCTCCCACAGTACTTCCTGTTTTTATTAAATTCTTGCAAAATTTTTCCTTTGAATTTTGTAAGCTACATATCATGTGGCAAAGCATCATGGGACTTGTGAGAATGAAGACCATTCCTGCATTGTGCTAAATTAAGTTTGTGTATAACTAATACAAAAGAAGTGGAGATGTTATTAAAACAGGAAGCTGGAAATGCGGAAACATGACGAGGAAGCTGTGTGTGTGTGTGTGTGTGTGTGTGTGTTTATATTGTTTCATCATTTGTGATCACATTCATCACCAGTAAAGTTTCTGTTTTTGTCTTTCGAGTGAAACCATTAAACCCTCCTTTAAAAGAGTCTGAACGGGTTCCAGGCAGAAGGAAGATAAGAACCAACAAACCAAAGAAACCCTTTAATGCTCTCGAAATTTCTAACCTGTGATGTGTCACCGATTGGGGCGGAGCTACAGGTAAAATCACAAGATTAGTTTAATAATACACAAAAATCTGAGCCATAAAACATCACACTCATGCAATAATTCTCTCTCTCTCTCTCTCTCTCACACACACACACACTTACACACACAAACTCACATGACAGTCATTTGCTGAGCCATGATTTACTCGTGATATCATCACCTGAACACAGGCACACACCGAGGCGTGTGTGTGTGTGTGTGCGGACCCCAGAACAATCAGACCTCATCGAGTTATAAGACAAAAACAAAACTACATCACTCACTGGAACACACACACACACACATACACAAACACACAGGAACTCACAAACACAAGCACAGAGCAGAATGCAGTGCTGTTTGACCCTAAAGCGACGGTACACTGGAGCGGATTACTTGAGCACAGTGACTGAACACCAGCACAGAACCACAGTAACG
>JAOUQZ010044980.1:0-10881 GCA_028564935.1 Neosilurus hyrtlii | reverse complement strand
ATATTGATTGTCTGGGGTTCAATCCCAGTACCACCATGCTGCTGCTGGGACCTTGTTCATCCAGTTTTCTTCTACATTTTAAAAAACAATTATTAGGATAACTGGGTGTTCCAAAATGCCCCTAGGTGTGAGTGTGATTGGTTGTGTGTGTTGGCCCTGTGATGGCCTGGCGAGCTGTTTAGGGTGTACCCCGCCCTCGTCCAGAGTCGGCTGAACTGAGCGACAGCCTACCTATAATTAGGATTAAGTGGCTTAGAAAATGAATGAATGAACTATCAAATGAACAAAACAGCTAGCCAACTAGCGTTAGCTTTTATCCTAGTATGGAGTTGGCTTGAAGCACACAAAGCTCACCTAACCAAGTCTGTCATGGTTAAAATATGCAAAAAAGATCTCATTTAAGTGGGTTTTCATGTAATATATAATAAAACATGCATGAACTTCAGGTCAGTAACGTAGAGTCCCACCTTGATTCTCCTGCATTCCTTCCCTGCTTGCCTTTTTCTGTCCCTTTGGTGGAAATACAATCAGAAATAAATGGGACTGTTTAATCTTTTGGCCTTCCATAACTTTTCAGATGGTCTTCCCTGCAGGCTGCACAACAAATGGATCCGCTTCGAGTCGTGAGGTGTGAAAAAGTCCAAACACAACTTGCTACACTCAGTCAGCTCCCAACCTTCATTTTTCACACACACAAACCAGGCCCTGTGACAGCTTTCATTTAGAGGAAGAGTGTGGAACCTCTTCCCAAAACCCTCACCATCCTACAGCGCAAAAATAAACCATGAGAAAGGGGCCAAGATTTCACTTCTCTATAATCCGTGCTGTAGAATATAACACTATAAGTAGAAATGCAGCAACTGGTTTGTTTGTCTACTCTGAGGTCACACAGCGGAAGTTGCCAAGTAAGAAAATCCCCCGAGAACCGCACAGTCCATACACATCAAAAATTGAAGTTTGCCCCAGAAGAAGCAGCCGTCCCTCAGGCAAACGTGCAAGGCTCTATCTCCACCCCACACACCTTCACCTGAAGAGACAGCTGCATCTCAAGAAGCCAAGATCCAGGTCTCCACATCCTCAGCAGTGCCAACAGGGAAGCAAAAGAAGCCCAGGGCTACGAGGAAATGATTTCAAGCTCAGGAGTGTGGATGATGGGCAAGAAGTCCACTAAGAAATGAACCTGCTTGGTAGTTCGGACGAACAAGATGTTCACATAGTGCATACAAAGCTTTCTCGCCGCGCACAGGCCACTTGTTACGTCGAGCATACGTCAGCCATGTCTCTCACTGTCTGTAAAAGAACCATTGCTGTCATTCATAAAGAGGAGCCCATTGGGTTGCCATCAGCAAGTTTCTGCCCTGCGATGGCCTGGCAAGCTGTCCAGGGTGTACTCTGCCAGAGTCGGCTGAGATGGGCACCAGCCTCCCCGCGACCCTGATTAAGATTAAGTGGTTCAGAAAATGAATGAATAAATGAATGTAGTTTTATATAACTATGTTAAAGTGAGTTCAGCACGGTGGTGTAGTGGGTAGCACATCCACTGTACACCAAGAAGGTCCTGGGTTCAAGTCCTGGGCCCAGCGAAAGCGTTTCTGTATGGATTGTGCATGTTTTCCCTGTGCTTGCATGTGTTTCCTGGTGCAGTCCAAAGACATGCACCTTTAGGCTACCTGTCTTATCCAAATTGTCCCTAGATGTGAGCGTGAGTGTGAATGGTTGTGTGTGCTTGCCTTGTGTTAGTCTGGCAAGAAGTTTAGGGGTGTACCCCGCCATCGCCCAGGGTCGGCTGTCTCCCTGTGACCCCAATAGGATTATGCGGTTCAGCAAATGAATGAATGAATGAATGAATGTGTAAGGAAAAATTATGGCTACAACTAATATTCAATATTTTTTTTCTAAAATCATCATTTATAGTCAAGAAATAATGAATGAAATTGGAATTCTGTGGCCTCATGCATGAACCTGATAACCCAGAATTTTTGGGTGACATGTCTGGCAGACTGCGATGGCCTGGCGAGCTGTAGAGGATGTACCTCGTCCTTACCCAGAGTCGGCTGAGATGGGTGCCAGCCTCCCTGTGACCCTAATTAGACTATAACGGCTTAGAAAATGAAAATGGTTCTAGTCCTGTACCCATTTCTAGATTAAATTAATTATGATTATGAGTGAGTGAGGCCCCCCCACCACTCCTCCACACCAAGTTCTCAGGGGCATAGTGGTAGGGTTCATATCTAATAATAAAAAACAAAGTGGATGTTGCTGTAAATATCAAATCACAGGCTTACTGAAAGAAATGCTCATGCCAGTGTTATGTGTATTTATTTATTTATCTGTGTATATATTTATTTTTCCCCTGCCTTGGGTCAATGGTCTGATGTACAGTGAAAATAAATACAAACATAATATGTTTAATAAAGCAGTATGATAGTTGAAAAACGAATGCTTTTACTTCAGAGACATCTTTGTAATTTGAAAATAATCTTACAGTTATTTGAATTATTTTAAGCATAATCATAATAATCCATGTTTACTACCCAGCAAGCAGAAACCGGGATGTTTTTATGCGGTGTCATCACATTGACATTGGGATGTGTGCATTTGTGATCGGCAGCAGAGACCCTTAAAATGCTTCAGCAAGCCTATGGCAATGAAGCATTGAGGTGCTTTGAGTGGCATTTGCGCATTGCAAACGGAGCTAAGATGTCACTGGAGGATGAGTTTCTACCTCGCTTGATGTACGAATGCAAATGCATGTACGTGAAGGTCGCAAAAAGGTCTCCGTGTTGACAGGGCAATATCACACATCCTGACTCATGCCGGTTAATATACCAGTCATGATTCTAATTTGCCCCAAACATATTCCTATGTGATTGGAGGAAATTGGAGAACATCGATTGTTTAAAAGATCTGGAGGGTTTTCCCTGTGGAGTATAACAGGGAAACATTGGAAAAAGTACATGGGTACACATCGGAACAAAATTGTTCTGAGCTCGGCGAGTTTGTGTGCTTTTCCAGGGTTTCCTCTGGGTTCTCCAGTTTCATCCCACAGTTCAAAGATTGACATTTACGCCATTTAGCACACGCCCTTATCCAGAGCAACTTACATTCATCATTTTCATACAATTGACGGTAAAGGGCCTTGCTCAAGGTCTCAGAACTGCTGGTAGTAGTGGGGTTTGAACCCCCAACCTTCAGATCAGTAACCCAGAGCCCTAAACACTGAGCCACAGGTTAACCACGTTAATCAGCTGTTTCAAATTGTCCCCAGGAGTGAGTATGAGTATGACTGGTCATGTGAATGTTGTCTCTTTGATTTCCTGGTAAACTGCTCCAGCCTCCCAGTGACCCCAGTAGAATTAAACTGAACATTCAGCAAATGAATGAATGAATGAATGAATGAATAGAATGAAGGATGAGTCTCAGTCTTCCCTCCAGTGTGCGATACTGAGTACAGTAAGAAGGTGAGTGTGGCACTCTACGTCACTGGGAGGGGGAAAAAAACCAACAAAAACGGTTTATTATTTTATTCACTTCATATTAATCATTCTGCCACAAAGAAAGAGCCATGCAGCACTTTATCAACCCACAGTCCATCATGCACAGACCTTTGTTGTAATGTTTTAATGAGTTTGTGGTATCATGGGATTATCTGCCTTTTTGGGTGGAAACTTGAAGGTTTTGTAATTGTTTTCAGCGACGCAAAGATTTAAGAGTGTCTCCTGGCACAGACAGATTTATGACAGGAGCAGAGAGAAGAAATGCATAAATACACTGCATTCCACTCCGACTCTCTGAGCCAGAGAAGCCATTTTGATAAATTCTCCAGTGAATTTCTACTAAAACATATATATAACTATATATGTGTGTGAGTGTGAAAATATATGCTTTACTTGTTGATATTTTCATTCATTCACTCTATAGAGTGATTTAAAGTAACCACGACCTTAAGTACATGTCTTTGGACTGAGGGAGGAAACCAGAGTACCTGGAGGAAACCCACACTAGTACATTGAGAATATTCAAACTCCACACAGAAAGGCCACGAATGGTCCTAAACCATTCATTCATTTATTCGATTATTTGCTGAACCACTAGGGTTACGGGAGGGCTGGAGCCTATCTCAGCCGACACTAAGCGAAGGCGGGGTACATCCCGAACAGATCGCCAGTCCATCACAGAGCAAACACACACACACACACAAAACCATTCATATACACACAAACATTCACACCTAGGGGTAATTTGGAACAGCTGATTAGTCTAATGTGCATGTCTTCGGACTGTGGGAGGAAACCAGAGTAACCGGAGTGCACGGAACTCAAACCCAGAACCTGCAGTGAAGCGGAAGTGCTACGATTCTCCTAAATATAAAAATAAATAAATAAATAAATAAATAGGACGATACATTATACACCAGGGGTGTCCAACACTGTTCATGGAGAGCTACGTTCCTGCAGGTTTTATCTCCAATCAAGATGTCAGCTGATCAAGAACTTCTTCAGATGATAATCCGTTGGTCAGGTGGGCATGATTAGGGTTGGAGCCAAAGTCTCCAGGAAGGCAACTCTTCAGGAACAGGCTTGGAGACCCCTGTTATATACGTTGGGTTTTGTTTTGGGTTCAAATCTTGGGTTAGTTTGTGTTAGCATAGCTCCCACACGGGCCTTCACAGACCACCATCCATAAGAAACCATGGAGTTGACTTTTTTATAGCTGTATGCCGTCCATTCATCCATCCATCTAGTATGCATCACGATGCTGATTGGCTATTATGAATCATTGAGTTGTATGACAACGGTTGTCAAGAGCGCTGAACCTGAACTACTAGCATAATAAAGCATCGAAAGCTTTTTGTTTTCTTTTTATCTAAAACCATCCAAACAACAACCATTTAAAATTATTTTATAGTGGAGCACCTTCCAAAAACCATGGACTTGATTCTAAACAACTGAAAATGCGCATGAGGTATCACGCTGACTGTCGTGTAAATGCTCACACTCACGCGTGTGTGACTGAGAGAGAGAGAGAGGAATATGGAAAAAAAACACATGGTAGTGGGCAGCATGGTGGCGTAGAGGTTAAAACCTCCACCTCACAGTATGCAGGTACTGAGTTTGAGTGCTGGGCTCAGCGAGAGCGTTTCTGTGTGAGTTCTCCCTATGCTTGTGTGGGTTTCCTCTGGGTACTGCAGTTTCCTCCCACAGTCCAAAGACATGCACGTTAGGCTAACTGGTTTTTCTCGATTGCCTCTAGGGGTGAGTGTGAATGGTTGCGTGTGTGGTGGTCCTGCGTTGGTCTGGCGAGCTGTACAGGTTGTACCCCACCTTCGCTTGGAGTCGGCTGGCATGGACTCCAGCCTTCCTGCCACCAGTAAACTTCCATTCAAGTGTTTTCAGTTTTGTGATGAATATTTTTATTTCCCCTGTCTGTTATTGTTAGTCAGAGGAAAATGGAATAAAGTCAACGTCAAAATGAAAACCAAAGCACATAGTGTGTGTAGTGTATGTGTGCCGTGCTTCTGATTACAGCTCCAGGTTACGCAGGGTCGTATATCGGGAACCTATTGATAAATTTGGATGATTCATTTTGCTCGATTGATGATTGATGGTTGGAATAATACAGTAGAAATGCAGTCCCCAGATCCATCATCAACACCATTCACAGTAGCATATCAAATACATGTGAGCCAATATGTACAATACGTATTCACCATTATACATTGCCTCCAGGAAATAAACAAAACACCAGAGATGGATAGCAATCATTTTATAGTGACACAGGAACACTGGATTAACTGCTAGCACAAAGTTACGGCACTCAAATACAATTCCTGATTACAAACAGTAAAGGATACTTATACTTTATGGCTGTGAAGGGAAATGTGTTGTTCTTCTTTAGCTGGTTTAATTGGCTGAGTTTTGGACTGGCAGTGATAAGACTAGAGTAATCTGTCGAGTCTGAGCTTTAATAAGAATGTGCAGGTTGTATGGATATCTTAAAATAGCAGCATCTCTAGCTCCAGATTTCAGGCACGCACCCTCAGTGTGATTTTGCTTCTTGCTCATTTAGGTGTCGGAGGGTTGAAATCTTTGCTTGGGATTTTTTTTTCCTTTCCGTTATGTGGGTGTACAACATGTACAGTATAGGTTCCTAATTGATTAGCATTCCTTTGAACAGGCTTTGTTGTTGGACCTACAGACACTCCTGGGACTCAAGAGGTTTAAAGGAGGAGTTGGAAAGTAGGTGAATATTGAAAACAATACAGAGAAAAGGGGAAAAAAGGCACGGTGGCGTAGTGGTAAGCGCAATCAGCTTAACAGCAAGAAGGTCCTCGGTTTGTGTCCCAAGCTTGAATTGTGTGGGTTTCCCTCAGGTTTCCTCCAACAGGCCCAAGACATGCACATTAGGCTAATTGGATGTACCAGATTGCCCCTAGGGTTGAGTGCAAATGGTTGTGTGAGTGTGTTGGCCCCCTGATGGACTGGCGAACTGTTCAGGGCACACCCCGCACATTGTGAGCTGAGATAGGCTCCGGCCTCCCCGTGACCCTGGCAGGATTAAGCAGTTCGGCAAATGTGAGAGAGTGATAAAAGAAAGGGGGTCAGTGCATTCTTAGGGCTCAGAGAGAGAGAGAGAGAGAGAGAGGGAGAGAGAAAGAGAGAGAGAGAAATTCACAGGAATGAAAGAAAAGATGGCAAGAAAAAGTGGAGACTAAAAACAAAAGCAGAAAATGGAAAAGATCAAAACCAAATAGCCAGAATGAGACGCCGAGCAGTCTGAGTGTTGGATCACTCGTCCTGTGTATATTTATCTTCCACATCTCTGTTACAGCCACTCTCATATGGCTCCAAACTGTTTGGGTTTACTCAGACATCATTCGTCTTCTCTGACGTTTCCTCCAGATCTGCCAAATCCATGATAAATTCAGATCCTCCGGAGGAAATGAGTAGGATAGTTCTACTATCACTGTCAGGAACCACGTTCGCCATGTGGATGCTTACGACATCACGGTTAGTCTCGCGGAGTCTCCTTTTTATTGTTCATTATCAGTAAAAAGCTGATTAAATGTGAGCATTGTTCCTCCTACGCCTAGAAACAGTTTACCTATATAGAAGAATTGTTTCTAAGGGGGTATAATCAACTGAAGAAACCCCTCAGAGTTACCCCAGTACCAGGTGACCCCATGAACAGATCTGTACACAGTTCAAGTTCCAAATCTTCTTAAGCTTTTTCTTCTTAAACTTTTGCTCACTTTAAGGATGTATTCCTAGAAAGAAGCAAAATCATACACAAATATAATTAATTATTTATCTGTTTATTTATCTATTTAGTTAATTATTTATCTCTCCATTTATTTATTTCGAATCCGGGTTGATGCCACAGCCATCCGTGACCGGGAGTCCATGGGAGCTAATTGGCCGAGCTCTAATGGGAGGGAGGGATGGCATACGCTCACTTCCCTGTCACTCACAGCGATCACCAGCCAATCATGGGCGTCTGTGAGCTCATTCATACGAGGGTTGCGGATAGCGCTTTCCCTCCGAGTGTGTTAGGCCGCCCCCAAATACGCATGCGCAGCAGTTCGAAAAGAGGCGGGCACATTATCGCCACTCTTTGGTCTGGGGCTCTCTCCTTCGTCTTACTGACTGATTCAGACAGACAGTTTCCTCAGTCTCCAGCTTCTCGCTCTCTCTGGAACACACACACAACTCACATCAATACGCTTCTTAACTAGCCAAATAAAATACTACCCACGTAGCCGAAACTTCACTATAGTGTTGATACAAAACCTGCTGGTGGTCTCTCAATGGTTCGGGCCACATGTATGTCTGTAGCGAAAATATAATAATATAACAATGAGTATCCCATATTATTACAATAAGTATAATAGGTAAACATAATAATTATAAAAGGAAATGCTATATCAGTTAGACTCCTGAAGATTTTTTCACTAACACTGGGGGAAGAATGACATAAAATATATATATAACATATATAATCTAAAATATATATTGAATATTCTGAAGGTCAGTCTATTTAACAATTAAATCTAGTATTTAATAACTTTTCGGCGAGGTGGATGTTGCTGATTTATTTAATTCAGCCAGCCAGAAGGGAAACTGTGTAGTGTATACTAGACATCATAACATCACTTGGCATCATAATATATATGATTCATCGTTTATTTTTCCCATCACAAGAGCAGGTCATGCTGCAAGACAACTCAGTGGGGCTTGAACCCCTGACCTTTGGATCGGTAAGACAACACCCTACCACCGGGCCACCTCTTCCTCAGGGCAATGTTTTTAAATCCCCTAATAGCAGGCCAATCAGATCCCACTGTTGCCATGTAGTATAGCTATACTATTTCCTTTAATAAAACCAGTTCCAGGCAGCACGGAGACTTCGTGTTTAACACGTCTGCTTCAAAGAAGAAGGTCCTGGGTTCTAGAGTTTGACAAGGCCGGTGTCTAGAGGTTGCATTTTTTCCCCTGTGCTTGCGTGGGTTTTAATCAGGGTACTCCGGTTTCCTTCCACAATCCAAAGACATGCACATGAGGCTAATCGGCTGTTCCAAATTGCCTCTAGGTGCAAGTGTAAGTGTGAACGGATGTGTCATAGAGTCGTCTATGATAGGATTCAGCCTCCCTGCAAACCTGTTCAGATTAAACACTTCAACAAGTGAATGAATAGATGGATGAATAAACATATTTCTTGATTTTAATTAATTTATTTATTTTTACTTTTACGAAGCCTAAAATCGTCTTAGATGATTTCAATAATTTTAAAGTAGAATAAAACCTTTTAAAGCTTCGAACTCACTTTCAGTGCTGAATGAAGTTATATTTGGATTATTTTCATATATAATAAAAGTACTAGATGAATGTGAGTCCGTTCAGGCTATTCTCACCTGCTTACATGTTATTGTTTGCAGTGTAAAGAACTCTGCAGTGCTGCGGCTCTCGTCTCTGACGGACCTCCGTCTGACAGTCCTGGCGTGATGATTCCTTTCACAGTTTCATTATGCTGAAAAACTCAGGGAAGGATCTCATCATGTGCAGATGTTATTGGATCAACTTCAATTTACCCCTCCTTCCTTCTCCACCTGTTTAGTTTCCCCTCAGTGATTATGTGGACCGGTTCGGGTATGCTATTTGATCAGTCACTGCCTGGAGTAAAAATAAATAAATAAATAAACACATAAATCCAACAGAGGAATATTTCATACTGATATCTTGCTCAAAGACGGAGCAGGGCCTATCTTGGGAAACATGGAGGAGGAAACCTTTAAGATGGTGATGGGATTTTAGTAAGGGAGTCAGTCAGAGAAAAAATAAAGCCATGAGCCTGTGCAGTGCCACAGAGGATTGTACACTTCACAAATATAAAACAATCCGGAGGAGAGAGAGAGAATAAAGAGCAAACAGATATAAGATACAGCGGCTGTGTTGCTCTAACGATTCAGAAGAAGAGTCGTCTCACAGGAGCAACGCTGTTGTAATTCACTTTCTTAAATCTATAGTTCTAATTAGTGGGAAATTTTAATACCAGTGTATTTCAGACCAGTGAAATTGTAAACAAGGGTACAACCCTCCATTACTCTAACGGAATAAAAAAAAATCAATCTGTTCACTGTGAGCAGAGCTAATGTTTTTGCATTCCAACCTTAAACTAATGGTCTTAAACCTCCATCCATCCATTATCTATACCGCTTATAAATCAGGGTCATGGAGGAAGCTGGAGCCAATCCCATCTGACTTTGGGCGAGAGGCGGGGTTACACCCTGAACAAGCTACTAATCGATAGCAAAGCCAACGAGAAAACAAACATCCATTCACAGTCACCTTCACGTCTATGGGGTGATTTAGAGTAGCTACTTGACCTCATGTGCATTTCTTTGGACTGTGGAAGGAAACCAGTGTACCCAGAGGAAACCCATACAAGCACAGGGTGAACATGCAAATGCTACACGAGATTTGAACCCAGAACCACTGCCACACCTTGCCACCAGTCCTAAACCATACATTTATTCATTTGCTGAACCACTTAATCCTACTAGGGTCTCTTGGAGGCTGGAGCCTATCTCCGCCAACTCTGGGTGAAGGTGGGGTACACCCTGAACAGCTCACCAGTCCATCACAAGGCCACCACACACATACACACACACTCCTACTCACACCCAGGGGAAATTTAGAGCAACCAATTAGCCTTATGTACATGTCTTTGGACTGTTTGGGGAAACTGAAGAACCCTGATGAAACCAAAGCAAACATTGAAAAAACATGCACATTAAACACAAAAACTGGAATTTTTGCCGAGCACAGGACATTCCACATCATTACCGCTTGAGCCACACGTTTTGATATCTAACTCTCAGCGGTTTCGGCATTGATGTCCATGATAAAACTATTATAATAGCCTAACCCTAATTTTGGCAAAAATGTTGAATGTTTGCCTGAAGCATAGCACGTATTTTGTAAAAATTGTAAATCGATGATCTAGCCAAATAAAGTCCAAATTCATGTGATCTATTTAAAGTTTTTTTTTAAGTTTGGGTTTGTTTTTTGTTTTTTTGTTTTTTTGTCATTCCACAACGATTTCCCATTCATTCCTATGGGAAGATTTTAACCCTGACTCTGAAGAAAAAGAAAATAAAAACAAAAATGAGTGAAAGAGAGAAGTCTCATCAATATGACTGCAACTGTAGTATCATAAAGATAACCATAAATCTACCTAAGATGAGAGAGAGAGAGAGAGAGAGAGAGAGAGTGGGGGGGTAGAAAGAGAGAGAGAGAGAGAGTGAGGGGGTAGAGAGAGAGAGAGAGTGAGGGAGTAAAGAGAGAGAGAGAGAGAGAGAGAGAGAGGGAGTAGAGAGAGAGA
>JAOUQZ010044979.1:0-10881 GCA_028564935.1 Neosilurus hyrtlii | reverse complement strand
GTGTGTGTGTGTGTGTGTGTGTGTGTGTGTGTGTGTGTGTGTGTGTGTGTGTGTGTGTGTGTATGTGTGTGAGAGAGAGAGCTTTGGACATGGTACTGTTATGATTGGAACTTGTTTGTGGTGACAACAGCAGGCTGTGATTGTTGAGAGTCCTTGTCTCTTCAGTACTGAGCTGTGATACATGCTCTCTCATTGCTTCTCTTGTTCTCCTTCCTGTTTGACTTGGTATTATATGTAGTACTTCTCTATCTAATCTTTCCCCTCTTTTCTTGTCTTTTATATACTGAATGTTATGGTTCCACTCTTTTCTACTTCACTCCTCTGTTTTCTTTGTAGTCAGAGACAGCTTGCTCTGCTAGGCTTTGGTAAGATAGCTTCACAGTGATGCTAGCAAGGCTAATGCTTGAACTCAGAGTGGGCACTAGTAGTGATGCATGTACTTTTTCTTTTTATTCTACATCAGAGACTTGCTGTATCAGTCGAATACACTGTACAAAATATCCCTGACATGAGTCAGCAACCATAAACTTAGATCTGTTAGATAGCACAGAGAGAAACAAGTCTGCGAAAAGTTGTACATTGTGTACTAGAGAGACTCCACACAACTGTGAGAAGAACTCGTGTACAGGTGGTATCAGAAGAACATTGTGGCAGACTCCTTGTTATTCCCAAGAGATACCACTATATTACTTGTTTATTAAATATGCCCTGGAAGTGAATGGGCCCCTTTAACATCTAGCTGGATCGTTAAATTAGATGCAGCCAGCGTATGTACAAATGCCAATTTTTTTAATTAAAAAAATGTATGTGGTGCATAATAAGTGTAGCACTTAATTTAGACCTGTGATGAAAGGCACACTGGCATGGTGGAGTAGTGGTTAGCATGTCTGCCTCACAACAAGAAAGTACGGTGTTCGAGTGTTGGGCTCAGCAACGATGTTTTTTTGTGTAGTGTGCATCTTCCTCCCGTGCTTACATGAGTTTACTCTGGGTACTCAGGTTTCCTCCAAAGACATGCATGTTGTCTGTTTTAAATTGCCTTAGGTGTGAGTGTGAATGTGAATGGTTGTGTGTGTTCATCCTGCAATGCATTGGTGAACTGTTTGGAGTGTACCCCACCTTCACTCACAGTCTGCTGAGATAGGCTTCAGCCATCCCACTACGCCAGTAGGACAGAACAGTTCAACAAATAAATTAAAGAATGAATTCAAGTTTTAGAACATGCTGTAAAATTGAGAATTTTAGCAGGGTGCCTTCAAAAAACGAGAGAGAGAGGGTTCTTTTTGAGTCAGAGCAGTAGGTCTCTAGAATATATACCAACAGTATCTCATAGCTCACCACACACTCCTCTTCTTGAGGACTCAAGTGTGACTATATATTTCTGTGGTATTTTTTTGGTTTCCATCTGAACAAGGATTACACTGTACAGTTAGTGCGCGCACACACACACACACACACACACACACACGTAGTGGGAATATCTTATCCCCACAACGGAATATTCCATCTACTCAAGGGGCTTTTACACTAGAAGATTGTGTGCAGGTGCGTGCATGTATGTGTGTGTGTGTGTGTGTGTGTGTGTGTGTGTGTGTGTGTGTGTGTGTGTGTGTGTGTATGTGTGTGTGTACGTGTGTGTACGTGTGTGTTTACACGTGCACACGGCTTCTGGAAGTGACTCAATGTTTATAGTACAGTAATATAATACTAAAGTGCTCTTATATTTAAACTCACATGAAACAGGCATGTGAAGATGTGAAACATGACATAAACATTTCTGTATGAAAGATATGAAATATGACCTGATTTCACTGAGTAACACTTCATAACCTCCAGCAAGTGTTCAGGTTCATCCAGAAGCTGATAAACTTCCAGGGTGTGTTCATCAGGACTGCAGGGACACACACATTAAAGCGCAGTGAGGGAACGTAAATGAACGTAAAAACGTAAATTTTATATTTTTATATTATAATATTATTTTATTATTAATATAGTATAATATTTATAAATACTTAATAAAAATGTATAATTTAAAAAATAAATTCATGTTTAAAATTCCTACAATATAATAATGTTTAATAAATCAATGTCACATCCATCAAACAGAAATAAGGTTTATGTATGCTTTCATATTTAGTGAAATGTAGTTATAATAATAATTATAATAATAATAATATTTCCGTCAAGAGTAGGCTGCATAGCCATCGTGTTTCAGCTCTGCAATGGCCTGGTGAGCTGTCCAGGGTGTACTCTGCCCCCACACAGAGTTGGCTGAGATTGGCGCCAGCTTCCCAATGACCATAATTAAAATTAATATTTTAAATAAATTAATATGAATAATAATTAATTAATTAACCAATCAATTCATTAAAAAATAAAATAAAATAAATGATAATTATAATTTATATTATATTTATTATTATTATTCCTATTATTAATATTATTACTATAACAATAATGATAATAATAATAATAATGACAATAATGATAATGACGGATTCTGATTAAAATCAATGAGTAATGTAAAGACCATGGATGTAAATCCGCATTAATCTTTCTGACTTCAACTTAACATAAACTTTTATTTATCTCATCATTAATTTTTCATCTTCACATCAGCTTTAAAGCTTCAGATTTTTTCCCACTCATGGAGTGTGTGTCACAGAACCAGATTAATGACGACATCAGTAACAGATTTTGTAAATAACTGTTATTTCCTGTTTTGTTTTTTGTTTGTTTATTTGTGTTTTTGTGACATAAACACAAACACGATTCTACAGCATTAATACAAAAACAAATATGTTGTTATAAACAGCTATTTACAATAAAGTGGATTCTTATGATGAAATCATTTTTGTAATGAAAATATATTTCGGGATTATAGCTGTGAGTTCTTACCATGTGGCATGTGACTGCAGTTCCATCACTCTGAATATCGCATCTCGCAGTTTCTCAAACTACAAACATATTTAAACACAGTGATTACTCAACACCTCAATAACATTGCAATAACTCCACACCTGAATAAATAAACAGAACAGCAACTCAACACTTTAATAAATAAACACTGCAGTAACTCAACACCTGAATAAATAAACAGCGCAGCAACTCAACACCTCAATAAACAAATATTGCAATAGCTCAACACCTGAATAAATAAACACCACACTAACTCATTACCCTAATAAACAAACACTGCAATAAGTAAACACCTGAATAAATAAACACCACAGTAACTGAACACTTCAATAAACAAACAGTGCATTAACTCAGCACCTAAATAAACAAACATTGCAATAACTCAACACCTGAATAAATAAACACCACAGTAACTCAATACCTTAATAAACAAACACCGTAATAAATAAACACCTAAATCAATAAACACCACAGTAACTCAGCACCTCAATAAACACATATAGCAATAACCCAACACCTGAATAAATAAACACCACAGTAACTCAACACCTTAATAAATAAACATTGCAATAACTCAACACCTGATTAAATAACACTGCATTAACTCAACATCTTAATAAATAAACACTGCAGTAACTTAACACCTGAATAAATACACCTCACAGTAACTCAACACCTTAAAAAATAAACACCACAATAACTCAACACATGAATATATAACACTGCATTAACTCAATACCTCAATAAATTAACATCACAGTAACTCAATACCTCAATAAATTAACATCACAGTAACTCAACACCTCAATAAATAAACAGTGCATTAACTCAACACCTTAAAAAATAAACATCACAATAACTCAACACATGAATAAATAAGCACTGCATTAACTCATTACAATAAATAAACACCACAGTAACAGTAATAAATAAACAGTACACACAGTAATAAATAAACACAGTAATAAATAAACATTGCAATAACTCAGCGCCTCAGTATTCCTACAGAAGAAGGACATGCATGACCATCAGTCCACCTTTGTTGTTATAATAAATACAGAATCATAAGTAAATGTTTCAGGAAGCTGTACTACAAAAGTGACACATATTACCCCTGTGTCATTAATATCACTAATTATTAATCTAATCTTATGTAACAAAAGAGTGAATATGACCTTAAAATACTGGAGATACAATTCTATAATAATTACCTTCATTTCCTTTCCAAAGGACGAGTGAATAACTGAGTTTGGCCAGAAATATGATTACAGAAATGACTTCAGGAGATGTGCCTACAGTCATTATCAGATAAATAAATATGCCCCAAAACTACAGTAACGACAGATAACATGGCAGCGGAGGGGAAAAAACAGCTACAGACTTGAGAAATATTCCCTAACTCCAGAGAACAGGAGAGAAATCATAATGATATTAAAATCAGCTGACGAAAGATTAGAATAAAGAATAACAGTGTTAGTGTTTATACAACATGGGGAGATAGGGTGTGTGTGTGTGTTTGGGGGGGTGGGGGGGTCTGTTGAAATACCCCTGAAAATGGCATAAGGCACAGACCCACAACAGGGAAGGGCAAAAATGGGTTTGTTAGAGTATTGCACAAGTATCGATTCAGTGGTTTAGAAGGAATCCGTCACAGGTTAAAGTTTATTTCACTAGATGGCACAAGATGGTGATGATGATGATGATGATTGTGGTGGTGATGAAGCCTATGTGTGTGTGTGTGTGTGTGTGTGTGTGTGTGTGTGTGTGTGAGTAGAGGAATGTTTATTACCTCTGGACACACCAGTTTGCGGATGCTCTCTCCCAGGGAATGCAGATTCACTTTATTGCGGCTGGTTTTGCGTCTGGGCGCGACGTTTGCGACGCGTTCTGAGCTCTGCGCTCGGCTCTCCTCTCTCTCCTCCGCTTCTTCATCTCCAATCAGCACCGAAAACGGACACTCTGCTGAGATTTTCAGTTCCTTCAGTTTGGCACAGAACATACTGGGTGCAAATCCGGCGCACACACGGATCGAAAACGGAGCGTCTACATGGCGCAAGTGGCGTTACGGTCATTCCAAATCACTCTCCACACACACACACACACACACGCACACACACACACACACACACAGCACACGCGCGCGCACGTATTCACTGCTGACCACCGGGAGAGAGAACACAGCAGAACCCACAGATCCGAGCTGTTCTCTCAATAACCGGGGAAGGAGAAGCCGTCACCTCACAGTGTATCGCAAACTTACCGCCGACTGCGTCTCACACCGCATAGCGCGCACACACACACACACACACACACACACACACACACACACACACACACACACACACACACACACACGCTGATGCTAATAAAACATATTACACATGCAACCAATCAGGAACCGACCAGCTCCGGAGGGACCAATCAGGTCCGACGGTGAGTGCATGCTGTTAAATATACACGAGCGTGAAACGCAGCAGACGGAGCGGATCCGCTGTTACGCACGGAGCGCGCGTGCACACAAATGGCACAGACAGGCACGCACGCACGCACATTGCACACTTCTCACACACAAACCATGGCCGGATGGATGGATGCATGGATGGATGGATGTGGTTTTGGTGTGTTAATCAGCACACTGTGGTTTTAAGTTTTCTCTGACGTAAATAAAGATGTGTAGAGTGAATCTGCTTCTCTTTTCTGAGTTACTGTGATTTAATATACAGATTCCATTCTTCAGTTTAAATCATATTTATTTCATTCAAACACCAATTCCAAAACCAAATTAAAATAAGACCAATACGTTTACCCATTCATGTAGGGGAAAATGTAATAGCACTCTAAAAAAGGAGGAGCAGTTTGTGTGCACCATAAATGTATATCAAGGACACAAGACACCATCAGATTTCGGTATGCCAGTTAGGCCACCATATTGCCTCTGAGTAGAAGCAGCAAAATGCCTGACAATTGCACTGCGTTTGGGTGCAACAGCAAGAGAAACAAAACAACGTAAGAAAAAAAAACAACAAGAGAATGTGGAATAACATTTCACAGGTAATATTTCACACTTTGCCATAATTTAAGGCGATTTAATCGATTCACATGAAAATAGATTATTTATGAACTAATATAAGCTGGGAATCTGAACTGGAGCTGTATTTATCAGCGGTTATGCCTGGTTATGATTTCTGGTCCATGTTCATAACCGATATATGTCTGGAAAATAATATATCAGAAGTCCCAAAGCGAAGTGAGACCATGTACCATCTTGTGGTGCTCTGAAATAGGGGTGGTCTCATCATCCCTTCTTCGGGCACAGTCACTACTGTGCATTCTGTTCATGCTATTTGTTCAAAAACACAGATCATGTACACATTGAAGGCACAGTATGGTGTATGCGATCTGTTCACTTTGAGACAGCACATTGTCAATACCCAAGATGGAATTGACAATCATTTTTTTGCACTTGTCTAGTCTATCAGTGTGCCATAAATAGTTAAATAGTTAAACAATCCTTTTGTTTTTCCCTTAGGGGGAGCTCTTTTGCAGTTTACTCATCATTTATCATTCTGTACTTACTAGGTTTTGCCTTTTATAGAGATATATGGACTTGGTTTTTATCAACAGACCCATTGGAGTATAGAGAGGAGCTTTTTTTCATTTCATTTGCCGAGCTGCTTTATTAAGGTGGCAGGGTGAGTGGAGCCTATCTCAGTCGACTCCGGGCGAAGGTGGGGTCCGCCCTAAACGGCTCGTTCAAATAATCACAGGGATAACACACACACACACACCCATTCATTCCCACACCTAGGAGAAATTTGGAACAGGCAATTAGCCTAATGTACATGTCTTTGGACTGTAGGAGGAAACCAGAACACCCAGACTAAACTCATGGAAGCATGGGTAGAACATGCAAACTCCACACAGAGACAAGGACTCAAACCATTTTTCTGTGAAGCAGATGAGCTAATCACTACACCACAGTGAAGAAAATGACCATTACTGAAATGCGCAGGATTTTGGACCATTTTATTCTCATCATAGAACTTAAGAGAAACTCCAAGAGCTGCTTTCACACTTGATTTCCTGGTTTAACAGGTATTTTATAAATTAGGTGGTGTGGAGTGTAACAGGGCTTTATATCCATGTGTGTGCCTCCAGTGCAGCTAGCTGGGTTATCAAAGGCCAGCCACGTCTCTCACTGTCTGTGGTGAGAGGCATGTAAAAGAATCATTGCTGTTGTTCGTAAAGAGTAGGTCATTGGGTGCAGTTGTTTCTGCCCTGCGATGACCTGGTGAGCTGTCCAGGGTGTACTCTGCCCTTGCCCAGAGTTGTTTGAGATGGGTGGCAGCCTCCCCTGCAACCCTAATTAGAATTAAGCTGTTCAGAAAATGAATGAATGTGTGTGTGTGTGTGTGTGTGTGTGTGTGTGTGTGTGTGTGCGAGAGAGAGAGAGAGAGAGAGAGAGAGACACTCATCATGACAGTGTGTTATTCAGTTTATTAATTAATGTGTGTGTTTGTGAATGTTAATCTTTTATTTATTTTCTCCTCTACACTGGACCAGATGTGTTTTTAAGTGATATATTGATTCAGTGCTCAGCGGGGCTAAAACTTCAGAGGTTCTCTAACTGTCACGCAGAAACACTAGTTGGTCAGGATGATTACCGTAGCAGAATTATTTAATTATTCTTCCACAGCAGTGAAAATGTCACATTATTGATATTACAGGAAAATTTCGGTTTTAGCTTTAATCTGATTAATCATAGACTTTTAATGAATGCAAACGCCCCCGCCCCCACCCCCGCTCCCACATACACACACTATCACACAAAGGCATATTTTATCTCTCAGTGTATCCTGCAAATGTCTGTGTGTGTGTGTGTGTGTGTGTGTGTGTGTGTCTGATTGATGATGAGTTTATTAATAATTTAATAAATCATAGGTGAAACCTCGCTGTTAAACCCTCAGCACATCTCCTGCATAATTTACACACATCTGGAATCCATCTGACGTCTGTGAGGATCCAACACATGACAATTCTCGGTTCGGCCACTGTCAGGTCACAGGTACACCCCATGTAGGTGGAAGTAAAGAGACTCAGGAAACATGAGAGTAAAAATATAAAACAAACTTAAAAGTAGGAACATGCCTCAGTGTTCGGTAGTTGATGATACGACTTGTTTAAATGTTTCAGGCTCCGAGGATTTTACTGAACTAAATATCTACATCATCCATCTTACCCTCAGCAAACAATCTTTAAGTGTAACACGTACACAAAGGCCGGTGAAAACTTACAATGTGCTGGGGCAAAAAAATGCAACTGTTACCGATATTCTTACCGAAATTTGCCATCTAGGACCGTAAATTTAGTCAGTACTCAGCAGAGTATGGTATATGAACGCCACCAGCTGCTTGATTTGTAACCATCCAGCAACTTCAACTTTGTAGACATGACAACTCTGGAGTGTTTACGCAGCCTCAGAGTGCTACGCCAGCTAGACCCAGCGGCCTGTGAAGCAGTGGATTCATCTATCAGCAATGGCCGACAACAAGGCAAGCAGAGGCGGTGTGACCATAAGCGGAAGCTGGCTGCCAGGGAGGGCTAACGGCTGAGCTAAAAGCTAACCCCTACAAAACGCCGCTCCCATCCATCTTCCTCTCCAATGTCCGCTCCCTAGAGTCAAATATAGACCTTCTCCAGCTGGACTTAAAATCTAAACTGGAGTTAAGAAACTGCTGCGCCATCATTCTGACTGAAACCTGGCTACACCCATCAATTCCAGACAACGCTGTTAGCATTGAGGGGCTAGCTACATTCCGCGCCGACAGGAGCAGCGCACTCAGTGGTAAATCCAGAGGTGGTAGGTTGTGTATTTACTTCGATAACAACTGGTGTAAAAATGCTACAACTGTTTTCAGTTACTGCTCACCGGACATTGAGCTTTTAACTGTGAACTGCAGACCATTCTACCTGCCCAGAGAGTTTACTACTGTTATCATCACGGCTGTGTACGTGCCACTCAGCGCTAACACCAAGGAGGCTATGAGTGTTCTTTACCAGTCTGTCAGTGAGTTGCAAACATCCCACATGGAGTGCATTTTTGTTGTTGCTGGTGATTTTAACCAAGCAAACCTGAAAACAGTATTTCCTCATTTTCACCAGCATGTCAATTTTGCAACCAGGGGAAATAACACTTTAGACAAAGCCTACACCAATGTTCAGGATGCATTCAAAGCAGACCTGAAGACGGCCAGAGCCAATCTAAACCGTGCCATCAGGCTCGCTAAACATACTTATAATCAGGAAATTCAGGACTTTTTCAACGACCTTAGTAACACCAGGAGAATGTGGCATGGCTTACGGCAAATCACTAGCTATAAGACAGCCCCTCCTGTGTGTGATAATTACACTGAATTCCTCAATGACCTAAATAACTTTTTTGGAAGCTTTAAGGCACTGAATAGTACCCTTGCAGTAAATGACGCCCCTAGGGAAGAAAAAACAGCACTATGTCTTGCCTCAGCCGATCTGCGGAGGACCCTGAAGAGTCAAGACCTGCAAGGCCCCGGGCCCGGACAATATTCCTGGACGAGTGCTCAGGGAATGTGCTGATCAGCTGGCGTGTGTCCTAACGGACATCTTTAACACCTCACTGAGCCAAGCCAAAGTCCCATCATGCTTGAAGACCGCGATCATCATTCCAGTGCCCAAAAAGACCCAGATCACTTCACTAAACGATTACCGGCCTGTTGCACTCACCCCTATCATATCACTAACCACTCCACAGAGGATGCCATGTGCTTCGCTCTCCACCTGAGCTTGACACACCTGGAGAAGAAGAACACGCATGTGTGGATGCTGTTCCTGGACCTTAGTTCAGCATTTAATACTATCATCCCACAGCATCTGGTGGACAAACTGTGACTCCTGGACTTCAGCACCCCCCTGCAAAACTGGCTGTTAGACTTCCTCACTGAAAGACCTCAGTCAGTGCGGGTCGGCGAGAACACTTCCAGCATCATCACCCTCAGCACAGGCTCACCCCAGGGCTGTGTCCTGAGCCCCCTGCTCTTCACTCTGATGACGCATGACTGTGTCCCAAGGTCTGCCACTAACCATATTGTGAAGTTTGCTGATGACACAACAGTGGTGGGCCTCATCAGAAATGATAATGACCTGGCGTACAGAGAAGAGGTGAAGCAGCTGGTGAGATGGTGTGGAGACAATACCCTGATCCTGAACGTCAGGAAGACCAAAGAGATTATTGTGGACTTCAGGAAGATCCAGCCCAGCCACGCTCCTCTGCTCAGAAACAACACGGCCGTGGAGGTGGTTAGCAGTACCGAGTTCCTGGGGATGCACATCACAGACGACCTCACTTGGTCTGTGAACACTGCATCTCTGGTTAAAAGGGCACAGCAGCGCCTGCACTTCCTGAGATGGATGAAGAGAGCCCACCTGCCCCCGCCCATCCTCACGACATTCTTCAGGAGTACTGTACAGAGCATTCTCACTAACTGCATCCCTGTGTGGTGTGGACATGCGCTGCTACCGATTGGAGGAACATTAGTAGAGTGGTGAGGACAGCTAAGAAAATCAACGGGTGCTCCCTTCCTTCTGTGAGCAATGTGTGTCTCGGCCCAGAAACATCATTAAGGACGCCTCACACCCCCACCTCGGACTTTTTTCCCTTCTGCCCTCTGGAGAAAGATTCTGCAGCATCCGGTGCAGAACTACAAGGTTCAGGAACAGTTTTTCCCCCAGGCCATCAGACTCTTAAATTCATAGATTGCACAAATCCATAGTCTGTTCTACTCTCTACACTAATGCCATTTATACCCTAATTTATTACATTTTGTACAGTTTTTGCCATTTGCACTATATTCTATATATTTTGCACAGTTTTTGCCATTGCACTATACTCTATATATTTTGTACATATTCTGCAGTTTTTGCCATTTT